>CM038147.1:299066365-299327556 GCA_021437245.1 Aegilops speltoides
TTTTTCCTTGTCTTAAACGCTGCAATTTTGAAGCAATTCACGTTGATAATATGGTGGAACCCAACGAGTACGCATAGCAGTTTTCAAAGCAGCCCAAGTAGCGGAATAGGATATAATCTACAATGTTCGGACCACCATACACATGCAAAACTAGTGAAAGCACAAACAATGACGACAACCCGTCTCTCCTCGGGATGTTGTAAACATGTAAAACGTTGTTCAGTTTCTAACTCCCAAGTAAGATATATATATCAGGAACATATCTACCCTCAAATGGTGGAATATTCAATTTTAGTTTAGGAATATGGACATCATCTCGTACCTGAGGTGGTGGTGCAGGCCTACCATTACGAATATATACCGAGGTCGACCGGCTGGTCTTTGGTGGCTCGATAGAGGCGAGAGGTGTCCCGTCTTCGATGAGATGGTGGATTTCGCTTTGGTGGAAGTCGACTTTGACGATCCGACTCTGACGCGGCGAGGACGTCGCGCATATAGCAATCGCTAAACCAACTCCGAGAGGTTATTGACCACGCCGAGCACGATCAACTCCGACCACGAGGGTCATTTCCGCGAGCAAACGAAGAACAAGCAAGAAACTGAGATTGCAATCTGGATATTGCGAATATAAGATGAAAGCTTTATTGATCAAGGTGGGGTTCTGTGGCGCTTTGTGCAGTCGTTGAACACAAGCGGCACGCGAAGTTGCAGCTATGGCGAACTTTTAATCTAAACAAAACCCAGGAAAAGCTACTAGATGGATCTACTTATATAGGAGCAAGGGGTGGCGGCCAAGGAGGTGGGAGGACGTCCCAAGGCAGCCTAAAACTAAACCTAGGTCGTACAAGGCCAATGGGCCCAAGTGGAGGTGGCGTAACACCTTTGGACTTGTAGTTTGACTCGGATTCTGGTGCAGTGTCAGATTCTTTCGTCCATAACTCAATGCTCCGGACGGATTTTAAGGTGATTCCAATTGTGCTGAAAAGAGCATGAAATCTACTTTCCAACAAAAAAAGAATCACCCAATTCGGAGTCCGTATGAAAAAGTTGTTGGCGTTTTGAGTCAGGTATGTATGTGCAGTCCGAATTTGAATCCAGAACGTGAGAGACTTGGACTCTATCTTCTCTTGGCCCAAAAGTGACGTGAGAAGACTTTTTGAACAGCACCTAAACTTCTCCTTTTCCCATATCTTCATATGTGGATTGTACAAATGTCCCATACACCTGCAATTAGACAAAACACAAAAGTATGTGAAGTATTTTGTTCGGATAACATAAATATATTATTGAATAGTTTGCACTAGAAATCACTTGACAAATATGCATTATGCAATATTTTGGTCTTATCCAAGGTAGTCATGTCCTCATCATCTGCACGTAGTTGTGATTTTGATCAACCTCATCCTCATAATCGCCTGCATACTCATCATCCTCCTCGGTACCAAAGCAGAGCAGATAGCAGAGCCAAAGAAGCACCAACAGCTTTCAGCAGCTGGCACTGACACGAATTTTGTCCTGGCTCAATAGGAACACGCCGAGCTGGTCCATACCGATTCGTATAAAGCGTGAAGTTGTTATTGTTGTAGAGGTGCGATAGGTGCAGCTGGCGGTGGTTGTGGAAAACGCGCGAGCAATTTATTAAACTTGCTATCAAGCTTTGTTTCGAACGTCTTCTCAATGCCATCTATCTTCTCCATGGCCTCATCAAATCTGTTTAGCACATCTTGCACCTGTCCACTCATCATTTGCTGAAATTTATCATGTAGCTGTTTGGTCGTCAGGTTCTCCCAATCAGTCTCATCGGCTTGTGATCCTACCATGGTTAGCAGCAAATAGAAACACACAAGAATATGATCCTCTGCACTACTAGAAAATGGTGGTGGTGGGTGTCACAAATCCGCTGTTTAATCTCAAATTCTTACCAGCCTTACCCAAGCGTGGTGGTTATCGGCAACCGATGTAGTCAAAACTCTCAAAGCTTGATAGAGCGATTACTGGGAGAGTCAAACGCATACGACGTAGATGTATGTGGAGCTGGGAAGGCTTATAATATGGAATAAAAAGGGTCAAGAATAATCAATTCGGAGATGCAAAGTTGAATAAACGCCAACGACGGTGATCTTGTCTTGTTCCTAGGCTAGACCGTGCTAGAGACGCGAGCCTAGAACACTAACAAAATCACGGCGCGACACGTAATCAAGGGAGGAGCACACTCTGATTTTTTCTCTTTTTTCACTTTTTTTGCACTTTTTTTCCTCTTTTTTGCTCCGCAACAATTTTTTTTCAAAAAAGTCTACAAATGGTCTAAAAACTGCCTAGCCAGAATTTTCCAGACTTAGTTTTTTTGAAATCTGGAACTATTTTTCTTCTGCGGATGGCTCGGATGTTGGGGAGTCCTTCTCTGTCACGACTTCGGAGTATCGCGTTATCCGAAATCGAGAACAATGCAACAATTCTGGACTCGAACTAGGACTGGTGGCGGAGATGAATCTGTGGAACTTCGGACGGTGGCGGAGATGAATCTGTGGAACGCGGATGTGGCGAATATATGTTGCGTGAACTCGGATTGCGTGATGGCGGCGGATATGTGGTGGCGATATGGATTCGGATTAGCGGTGAATATGTGGTGGTGGTATATGGCAGCGGTGACGTGACAACCCGTGAATGTAACTCAAACTCTAAAAGACTAGACACTAAGACCAGCAACTTGACATGACGATGCAACCGCAAATTCAACAAAGCAAATATGAAAAAGATTATGCAAAGGCTCAGATTGGTTCTGATGGGATGAACTAACCCTAATTTTTTTGGCTTTTGTGGACTATAGGTATGAAGAACAGATCGATCTAAACTACTTAAAACTCAGTAAAATCTCACAGAGCAACCCGGAAATCTGATACCACTTGATAAAGGCAAAGGTGTCCCGCTCTTCGATGAGATAATGGATATCGCGTTGGTGGAAGTCGACTTTGACGATCCGACAACGAACGCATGCGAGGACGCCGCGCTTTAGCAATCGCTAAACCAACTCCGAGAGGTTATTGACCACGCCGAGCACGATCAACTCCGACCACGAGGGTCTGTTTCGAAAGCAAACGAAGAACAAGCAAGAAACCGAGATTGCAATCTGGATATTGCGAATATAAGATGAAAACTTTATTGATCAAGTTGGGGTTCTGTGGCGCTTTGTCTCGTCGCTGAACACAAACGGCACGCGGGTTGCAGCTATGGCGAACTTTAATCTAAACAAAACCCAAAGTCTAAACGGTGCCCTAGGGGCTGTATATATGGAGGAAGAGGGGGTGAATTTCGTGGCCCTTGGCGGAGGGGTCCGAAACTAACCCTATCTCTTGTTTCCCCACACATACGGACTCTAAAAATAGCCTATACTTATGTATTCGAAATTACATGGGCCTGGCCCAATAATAAGGTGACGCAGCACCTAGAATAGCCTCCGAACGAAATTTATGAAGTGGAATCTTGTATATTTCGTCCAAGGCTTCATGCACTCATTATGGTGGCCTCAAAGTCTTGAAATCATCACTTGTAACTCCGCTTTTGTTCCCATTCGCATGCCTTCATCTATCTCCACTATAGAGGACAAGAAATTTTGGGGTGAGCTCTAGTAATTGGTCAGCAAAAATGGTATTGCGCCACGGAAAATGAAGTACTTTCAAGGACTCCATAGAATGGACCGATGTTCACTAAAACGGTCATAACATTGTCATTCGAGTCCGTGTCGAACCCACAAGTACTCAAACTACTCGCGCGATCGTGCAAATCCATAATATACTCACCGCTTGCGCCAGAGGCCCGGAGTGCCTCAAATTCGCCTTAAGCGGGACTTTTGGCCCTGAAATTCAAAGAACATCATTCGTCATTGTTTTTGGACAAGTTTCAACCCATTGGCACTTCCTATTGAAGGAAATTCGAGAGATTATGTTGCTTATAGACATTAGCCCCCGGTAGGGACAAACGTACCTTTGTGCGGATGCTCTATGGTCCACGCAATCTCATTTGGCCGTAATTTGAAGAATATCCAGCTATGACTATATGCCTTATTCTCCTTGTTTTCACGGATGGCATGTTGTAACTCATGCGTTGTAACTCATGAAAGCCAAGAACAAAAGGCATTCCTGGCATCGGTCAATATATATGTGGAAACAATATCTCCACTATAGAGGACAAGAAATTTTGGGGCGGTCAGGCAAAAAGCATCACTGGAAAATGAAGTACTTTCAAGGACTCCCATAGAATGGACCGATGTTCACTAAAACGGTCATAACATTGTCATTCGGAGTCCGTGTCGAACCCACAAGTACTCAAACTACTCGCGCCGAGCGTGCGAATCCATAATATAGTCCCCGCTTGCGCCAGGAGGCCCGGAGTACCCTCAAATTCGGCCTTAAGCGGGACTTTTTGGCCCTGAAATTCAAAGAACATCATTCGTCGCTGTTTTTTGAACAAGTTTATGAACCCATTGGCACTTCCTATTGAAGGAAATTCGAGAGATTATGTTGCTTATGGACATTAGCCCCCTGGTAGGGACAAACGTACCTTTGTGCGGATGCTCTATGGTCCACGCAATCTCATTTGGCCGTAAATTGAAGAATATCCAGCGGCTATATGCCTTATTCTCCTTGTTTTCGCCGGATGGCATGTTGTAACTCATGCGCGTGAAAGCCAAGAACAAAAGGCATTCCTGGCATCGGTCAATATATATGTGGAAACAATATCTCCACTATAGAGGACAAGAAATTTTGGGGCGGTCAGGCAAAAAGCGTCACGGGAAAATGAAGTACTTTCAAGGACTCCCATAGAATGGACCGATGTTCACTAAAACGGTCATAACATTGTCATTCGGAGTCCGTGTCGAACCCACAAGTACTCAAACTACTCGCACCGAGCGTGCGAATCCATAATATACTCACCGCTTGCGCCAGGAGGCCCGGAGTGCCCTCAAAATCGGCCTTAAGCAGGACTTTTGGCCCTGAAATTCAAAGAACATCATTCGTCACTGTTTTTGACAAGTTTCAACCCATTGGCACTTCCTATTGAAGGAAAATAGAATGGACCGATGTTCACTAAAACGGTTATAACATTGTCATTCAGAGTCTGTGTCGAACCCACAAGTACTCAAACTACTCGCGCCGAGTGTGCGAATCCATAATATACTCACCGCTTGCGCCAGGAGGCCCGGAGTGCCCTCACATTCGGCCTTAAGCAGGACTTTTAGGCCCTGAAATTCAAAGAACATCATTCGTCGCTGTTTTTCGAACAAGTTTCTGAACCCATTGGCACTTCCTATTGAAGGAAATTCGAGAGATTATGTTGCTTATATACATTATCCCCCTGGTAGGGACAAACGTACCTTTGTGCGGATGCTCTATGGTCCATTCAATCTCATTTGGCCGTAAATTGAAGAATATCCAGCGGCTATATGCCTTATTCTCCTTGTTTTCGCCGGATGGCATGTTGACTCATGCGCGTGAATGCCAAGAACAAAAGGCATTCCTGGCATCGGTCAATATATATGTGGAAACAATATCTCCACTATAGAGGACAAGAAATTTTGGGGCGGTCAGGCAAAAAGCATCAATGGAAAATGAAGTACTTTCAAGGACTCCCATAGAATGGACCGATGTTCACTAAAACGGTCATAACATTGTCATTCGGAGTCCGTGTCGAACCCACAAGTACTCAAACTACTCGCGCCGAGTGTGCGAATCCATAATATAGACCCCGCTTGCCCAAGGAGGCCTGGAGAACCCTCAAATTCGGCCTTAAGCGGAACTTTTTGGCCCTGAAATTCAAAGAACATCATTAGGCGCTGTTTTTGAACAAGTTTCTGAACCCATTGGCACTTCCTATTGAAGGAAATTCGAGACATTATGTTGCTTATGGACATTAGCCCCCTGGTAGGGACAACCGTACCTTTGTGCGGATGCTCTATGGTCCACGCAATCTCATTTGGCCGTAAATTGAAGAATATCCAGCGGCTATATGCCTTATTCTCCTTGTTTTCGCCGGATGGCATGTTGTAACTCATGCGCGTGAAAGCCAAGAACAAAAGGCATTCCTGGCATCGGTCAATATATATGTGGAAACAATATCTCCACTATAGAGGACAAGAAATTTTGGGGCGGTCAGGCAACAAGCGTCACGGGAAAATGAAGTACTTTCAAGGACTCCCATAGAATGGACCGATGTTCACTAAAACGGTCATAACATTGTCATTCGGAGTCCGTGTCGAACCCACAAGTACTCAAACTACTCGCGCCGAGCGTGCGAATCCATAATATACTCACCGCTTGCGCCAGGAGGCCCGGAAAACCCTCAAATTCGGCCTTAAGCGGGACTTTTTGGCCCTGAAATTCAAAGAACATCATTCGTCGCTGTTTTTCAAACAAGTTTCTGAACCCATTGGCACTTCCTATTGAAGGAAATTCGAGAGATTATGTTGCTTATGGACATTAGCCCCCCTGGTAGGGACAAACGTACCTTTGTGCGGATGCTCTATGGTCCACGCAATCTCATTTGGCCGTAAATTGAAGAATATCCAGCGGCTATATGCCTTATTCTCCTTGTTTTCGCCGGATGGCATGTTGTAACTCATGCGCATGAAAGCCAAAACAAAAGGCATTCCTGGCATCGGTCAATATATATGTGGAAACAATATCTCCACTATAGAGGACAAGAAATTTTGGGGCGGTCAGGCAACAAGCGTCACGAGAAAATGAAGTACTTTCAAGGACTCCCATAGAATGGACCGATGTTCACTAAAACGGTCATAACATTGTCATTCGGAGTCCGTGTCGAACCCACAAGTACTCAATATACTCGCGCCGAGCGTGGGCATCCATAATATACTCACCGCTTGTGCCAGGAGGCCCGGAGTGCCCTCAAATTCGGCCTTAAGCAGGACTTTTTGGCCCTGAAATTCAAAGAACATCATTCATCGTTGTTTTTTAGACAAGTTTCTGAACCCATTGGCACTTCCTATTGAAGGAAATTCGAGAGATTATGTTGCTTATAGACATTAGCCCCCCTGGTAGGGACAAACATACCTTTGTGCAGGTGATCTATGGTCCACGAAATCTCATTTGGCCGTAAATTGAAGAATATCCAACGGCTATATGCCTTATTCTCCTTGTTTTCGCCAGATGGCATGTTGTAACTCATGCGCGTGAAAGCCAAGAACAAAAGGCATTCCTGGCATCGGTCAAGATATATGTGGAAACAATATCTCCACTATAGAGGACAAGAAATTTTGGGGCGGTCAGGCAAAAAGCGTCGCAGGAAAATGAAGTACTTTCAAGGACTCCCATAGAATGGACCGATGTTCACTAAAACGGTTATAACATTGTCATTCGGAGTCCGTGTCGAACCCACAAGTACTCAAACTACTCGCGCCGAGCATGCGAATCCATAATATAGTCCCCGCTTGTGCCAGGAGGCCCGGAGTACCCTCAAATTCGGCCTTAAGCTGGACTTTTTGGCCCTGAAATTCAAAGAACATCATTCGTCGCTGTTTTTTTAACAAGTTTCTGAACGCATTGGCACTTCCGATTGAAGGAAATTCGAGAGATTATGTTGCTCATGAACATTAGCCCCCTGGTAGGGACAAACATACATTTGTGCGGATGCTCTATGGTCCGCGCAATCTCATTTGGCCATAAGTTGAAGAATATCCAACGGCTATATGCCTTATTCTCTTTGTTTTCGCCGGATGGCATGTTGTAACTCATGCGCGTGAAAGCCTAGAACAAAAGGCATTCCTGGCATCGGTCTATATATATGTGGAAAAAATATCTCCACTATAGAGGACAAGAAATTTTGGGGCGGTCAGGCAAAAAGCATCACTGGAAAATGTAGTACTTTCAAGGACTCCCATAGAATGGACCGATGTTCACTAAAACGGTCATAACATTGTCATTCGGAGTCCCTGTCGAACCCACAAGTACTCAAACTACTCGCACCAAGCGTGCGAATCCATAATATTGTCCCCGCTTGCGCCAGGAGGCCCGGAGTACCCTCAAATTCGGCCTTAAGCGGGACTTTTTGGCCCTGAAATTCAAAAAAGATCATTCGTCGCTGTTTTTTGAACAAGTTTCTGAACCCATTGGCACTTCCTATTGAAGGAAATTCGAGAGATTATGTTGCTTATAAACATTAGCACCCCTGGTAGGGACAAACGTACCTTTGTGCGGATGCTCTATGGTCCACGCAATCTCATTTGGCCGTAAATTGAAGAATATCCAGCGGCTATATGCCTTATTCTCCTTGTTTTCGCAGGATGGCATGTTGTAACTCATGCGCGTGAAAGCCAAGAACAAAAGGCATTCCTGGCTTCGGTCAATATATATGTGGAAACAATATCTCCACTATAGAGGACAAGAAATTTGGGGCCGTCAGGCAAAAAGCATCACTTGAGAATGTAGTTCTTTCAAGGACTCCCATAGAATGGACTGATGTTCACTAAAACGGTCATAACATTGTCATTCGGAGTCCCTGTCTAACCCACAAGTACTCAAACTACTCGCGCCGAGCGTGCGAATCCATAATATACTCACCGCTTGCTCCAGGAGGCCCGGAGTGCCCTCAAATTCGGCCTTAAGCAGGACTTTTTGGCCCTGAAATTCAAAGAACATCATTCGTCGCTGTTTTTTGAACAAGTTTCTGAACCCATTGGCACTTCCTATTGAAGGAAATTCGAGAGATTATGTTGCTTATGGACATTAGCCACCCTGGTAGGGACAAACGTACCTTTGTGCGGATGCTCTATGGTCCACGCAATCTCATTTGGCCGTAAATTGAAGAATATCCAGCGGCTATATGCCTTATTCTCCTTGTTTTCACAGGATGGCATGTTGGAACTCATGCGCGTGAAAGCCAAGAACAAAAGGCATTCCTGGCATCGGTCAATATATATGTGGAAACAATATCTCCACTATAGAGGACAAGAAATTTTGGGGCGGTCAGGCAAAAAGCATCACTGGAAAATGAAGTACTTTGAAGGACTCCCATAGAATGGACCGATGTTCACTAAAACGGTCATAACATTGTCATTCGGAGTCCGTGTCGTACCCACAAGTACTCAAACTACTCGCGCCGAGCGTGCGAATCCATAATATACTCACCGCTTGCACCAGGAGGCCCGGAGTGCCCTCAAATTCGGCCTTAAGCAGGACTTTTTGGCCCTGAAATTCAAAGAACATCATTCGTCATTGTTTTTCAGACAAGTTTCTGAACCCATTGGCACTTCCTATTGAAGGAAATTCGAGAGATTATGTTGCTTATGGACATTGGCCCCCATGGTAGGGACAAACGTACCTTTTTGTGGATGCTCTATGGTCCACGCAATCTCATTTGGCCGTAAATTGAAGAATATCCAGCGGCTATATGCCTTATTCTCCTTGTTTTCGCGGGATGGCATGTTGTAACTCATGCGCGTGAAAGCCAAGAACAAAAGGCATTCCTGGCATCGGTCAATATATATGTGGAAACAATATCTCCACTATAGAGGACAAGAAATTTTGGGGTGGTCAGGCAAAAAGCATCACTGGCAAATGAAGTACTTTCAAGGACTCCCATGGAATGGACCGATGTTCACTAAAACGGTCATGACATTGTCATTCGGAGTCCGTGTCGAACCCACAATTACTCAAACTACTCGCGCCGAGCGTGCGAATCCATAATATAGTCCCCGCTTGCGCTAGGAGGCCCGGAGTACCCTCATATTCGGCCTTAAGTGGGACTTTTTGGCCCTGAAATTCAAAGAACATCATTCGTCGCTGTTTTTTGAACAAGTTTCTGAACCCATTGGCACTTCCTATTGAAGGAAATTCGAGAGATTATGTTGCTTATGGACATTAGCCCCCTGGTAGGGACAAACGTACCTTTGTGCAGGTGATCTATTGTCCACGAAATCTCATTTGGCCGTAAATTTAAGAATATCCAGCGGCTATATGCCTTATTCTCCTTGTTTTCGCCAGATGGCATGTTATAACTCATGCGCGTGAAAGCCAAGAACAAAAGGCATTCCTGGCATCGGTCAATATATATGTGGAAACAATATCTCCACTATAGAGGACAAGAAATTTTGGGGCGGTCAGGCAAAAAGCATCACTGGAAAATGTAGTTCTTTCAAGGACTCCCATAGAATGGACTGATGTTCACTAAAACGGTCATAACATTGTCATTCGGAGTCCCTGTCTAACCCACAAGTACTCAAACTACTCGCGCCGAGCGTGCGAATCCATAATATACTCACCGCTTGCTCTAGGAGGCCCGGAGTGCCCTCAAACTCGGCCTTAAGCAGGACTTTTTGGCCCTGAAATTCAAAGAACATCATTCGTCACTGTTTTTTGAACAAGTTTCTGAACCCATTGGCACTTCCTATTGAAGGAAATTCGAGAGATTATGTTGCTTATGGACATTAGCCCCCCTGGTAGGGACAAACGTACCTTTGTGCGGATGCTCTATGGTCCACGCAATCTCATTTGGCCGTAAATTGAAGAATATCCAGCGGCTATATGCCTTATTCTCCTTGTTTTCGCCGGATGGCATGTTGTAACTCATGCGCGTGAAAGCCAAGAACAAAAGGCATTCCTGGCATCGGTCAATATATATGTGGAAACAATATCTCCACTATAGAGGACAAGAAATTTTGGGGCGGTCAGGCAAAAAGCATCACTGGAAAATGAAGTACTTTCAAGGACTCCCATAGAATGGACCGATGTTCACTAAAACGGTCATAACATTGTCATTCGGAGTCCGTGTTGAACCCACAAGTACTCAAACTACTCGCGCCGAGCGTGCGAATCCATAATATACTCACCGCTTGCGCCAGGAGGCCCAGAGTGCCCTCAAATTCAGCCTTAAGCAAGACTTTTTGGCCCTGAAATTCAAAGAACATCATTCGTCGCTGTTTTTCAGACAAGTTTCTGAACCCATTGGCACTTCCTATTGAAGGAAATTCGAGAGATTATGTTGCTTATGGACATTAGCCCCCCTGGTAGGGACAAACGTACCTTTGTGCGGATGCTCTATGGTCCATGCAATCTCATTTGGCCGTAAATTGAAGAATATCTAGCGGCTATATGCCTTATTCTCCTTGTTTTCGCCGGATGGCATGTTGTAACTCATGCGCGTGAAAGCCAAGAACAAAAGGCATTCCTGGCATCGGTCAATATATATGTGGAAACAATATCTCCACTATAGAGGACAAGAAATTTTGGGGCGGTCAGGCAAAAAGCATCACTGGAAAATGAAGTACTTTCAAGGACTCCCATAGAATGGACCGATGTTCACTAAAACGGTCATAACATTGTCATTCGGAGTCCGTGTCAAACCCACAAGTACTCAAACTACTCGCGCCGAGCGTGCGAATCCATAATATAGTCCCCGCTTGCGCCAGGAGGCCTGGAGTACCCTCAAATTCGGCCTTAAGCGGGACTTTTTGGCCCTGAAATTGAAAGAACATCATTCGTCGCTGTTTTTTGAACAGGTTTCTGAACCCATTGGCACTTCCTATTAAAGGAAATTCGAGAGATTATGTTGCTTATAGACATTAGCCCCCCTGGTAGGGACAAACGTGCCTTTGTGCGGGTGATCTATGGTCCACGAAATCTCATTTGGCCATAAATTGAAGAATATCCAGCGGCTATATGCCTTATTCTCCTTGTTTTCGCCAGATGGCATGTTGTAACTCATGCGCGTGAAAGCCAAGAACAAAAGGCATTCCTGGCATCGGTCAATATATATGTGGAAACAATATCTCCACTATAGAGGACAAGAAATTTTGGGGCGGTCAGGCAAAAAGCATCACTGGAAAATGAAGTACATTCAAGGACTCCCATAAAATGGACCGATGTTCACTAAAACGGTCATAACATTGTCATTCGGAGTCCCTGTCGAACCCACAAGTACTCAAACTACTCGCACCGAGCGTGTGAATCCATAATATAGTCCCCGCTTGCGCTAGGAGGCCCGGAGTACCCTCAAATTCGGCCTTAAGCGGGACTTTTTGGCCCTGAAATTCAAAAAACATCATTCGTCATTGTTTTTGAACAAGTTTCAACCCATTGGCACTTCCTATTGAAGGAAATTCGAGAGATTATGTTGCTTATAAACATTAGCCCCCTGGTAGGGACAAACGTACCTTTGTGCGGATGCTCTATGGTCCACGCAATCTCATTTGGCCAGAATTGAAGAATATCCAGCGACTATATGCCTTATTCTCCTTGTTTTCGTCGGATGGCATGTTGTAACTCATGCGCGTGAAAGCCAAGAACAAAAGGCATTCCTGGCATCGGTCAATATATATGTGGAAACAATATCTCCACTATAGAGGACAAGAAATTTTGGGGCGGTCAGGCAAAAAGCATCACTGGAAAATGAAGTACTTTCAAGGACTCCCATAGAATGGACCGATGTTCACTAAAACGGTCATAACATTGTCATTCGGAGTCCGTGTTGAACCCACAAGTACTCAAACTACTCGCGCCGAGCGTGCGAATCCATAATATACTCACCGCTTGCGCCAGGAGGCCCGGAGTGCCCTCAAATTCGGCCTTAAGCAGGACTTTTTGGCCCTGAAATTCAAAGAACATCATTCGTCGCTGTTTTTGGACAAGTTTCTGAACCCATTGGCACTTCCTATTGAAGGAAATTCGAGAGATTATGTTGCTTATTGACATTAGCCCCCTGGTAGGGACAAACGTACCTTTGTGCGGATGCTCTATGGTCCATGCAATCTCATTTGGCCATAAATTGAAGAATATCCAGCGGCTATATGCCTTTTTCTCCTTGTTTTCGCCGGATGGCATGTTGTAACTCATGCGCGTGAAAGCCAAGAACAAAAGGCATTCCTGGCATCGGTCAATATATATGTGGAAACAATATCTCCACTATAGAGGACAAGAAATTTTGGGGCGGTCAGGCAAAAAGCATCACTGGAAAATGAAGTACTTTCAAGGACTCCCATAGAATGGACCGATGTTCACTAAAACGGTCATAACATTGTCATTCGGAGTCCGTGTCGAACCCACAAGTACTCAAACTACTCGCACCGAGCGTGCGAATCCATAATATAGTCCCCGCTTGCGCCAGGAGGCCCGGAGTACCCTCAAATTCGGCCTTAAGCGGGACTTTTTGGCCCTGAAATTCAAAAAACATCATTCGTCGCTGTTTTTTGAACAAGTTTCTGAACCCATTGGCACTTCCTATTGAAGGAAATTCGAGAGATTATGTTGCTTATAAACATTTGCACCCCAGGTAGGGACAAACGTACCTTTGTGCGGATGCTCTATGGTCCACGCAATCTCATTTGGCCGTAAATTGAAGAATATCCAGCGGCTATATGCCTTATTCTCCTTGTTTTCGCAGGATGGCATGTTGTAACTCATGCGCGTGAAAGCCAAGAACAAAATGCATTCCTGGCATCGGTCAATATATATGTGGAAACAATATCTCCACTATAGAGGACAAGAAATTTTGGGGCGGTCAGGCAAAAAGCATCACTGGAAAATGAAGTACTTTCAAGGACTCCCATAGAATGGACCGATGTTCACTAAAATGGTCATAACATTGTCATTCGGAGTCCGTGTCGAACCCACAGGTACTCAAACTACTCGCGCCGAGCGTACGAATCCATAATATACTCACCGCTTGCGCCAGGAGGCCCGGAGTGCCCTCAAATTCGGCCTTAAGCTGGACTTTTTGGCCCTGAAATTCAAAGAACATCATTCGTCGTTGTTTTTCAGACAAGTTTCTGAACCCATTGGCACTTCCTATTAAAGGAAATTCGAGAGATTATGTTGCTTATGGACATTAGCCCCCCTGGTAGGGACGAACGTACCTTTGTGCAGATGCTCTATGGTCCATGCAATCTCATTTGGCCTAAATTGAAGAATATCCAGCGGCTATATGCCTTATTCTCCTTGTTTTCGCCGGATGGCATGTTGTAACTCATGCGCGTGAAAGCCAAGAACAAAAGGCATGCCTAGCATCGGTCAATATATATGTGGAAACAATATCTCCACTATAGAGGACAAGAAATTTTGGGGCGGTCAGGCAAAAAGCATCACTGGAAAATGAAGTACTTTCAAGGACTCCCATAGAATGGACCGATGTTCACTAAAACGGTCATAACATTGTCATTCGGAGTCCGTGTCGAACCCACAAGTACTCAAACTACTCGCGCCGAGCGTGCGAATCCATAATATAGTCCCCGCTTGCGCCAGGAGGCCCGGAGTACCCTCAAATTCGGCCTTAAGCGGGACTTTTTGGCCCTGAAATTCAAAGAACATCATTCGTCGCTGTTTTTTGAACAAGTTTCTGAACCCATTGGCACATCTTATTGAAGGAAATTCGAGACAATATGTTGCTTATGGACATTAGCCCCCTGGTAGGGACAAACGTACCTTTGTGCCGATGCTCTATGGTCCACACAATCTCATTTGGCCGTAAATTGAAGAATATCCAACGGCTATATGCCTTATTCTCCTTGTTTTCGCCTGATGGCATGTTGTAACTCATGCGCGTGAAAGCCAAGAACAAAAGGCATTCCTGGCATCGGTCAAGATATATGTGGAAACAATATCTCCACTATAGAGGACAAGAAATTTTGGGGCGGTAAGGCAACAAGTGTCACGGGAAAATGAAGTACTTTCAAGGACTCCCATAGAATGGACCGATGTTCACTAAAACGGTTGTAGCATTGTCATTCGGAGTCCGTGTCGAACCCACAAGTACTCAAACTACTCGCGCCGAGCATGCGAATCCATAATATAGGCCCCGCTTGCGCCAGGAGGCCCGGAGAACCCTCAAATTCGGCCTTAAGCGGGACTTTTGGCCCTGAAATTCAAAGAACATCATTCGTCATGTTTTTGAACAAGTTTCTGAACCCATTGGCACTTCCTATTGAAGGAAATTCGAGAGATTATGTTGCTTATGGACATTAGCCCCTGGTAGGGATAAACGTACCTTTGTGCGGATGCTCTATGGTCCACGCAATCTCATTTGGCCAGAAATTGAAGAATATCCAGCGGCTATATGCCTTATTCTCCTTGTTTTCACCGGATGGCATGTTGTAACTCATGCGCGTGAAAGCCAAGAACAAAAGGCACTCCTAGCATCGGTCAATATATATGTGGAAACAATATCTCCACTATAGAGGACAAGAAATTTTGGGGGTCGACAAAAAGCGTCACGGAAAATGAAGTACTTTCAAGGACTCCCATAGAATGGACCGATGTTCACGAAAACGGTCATAACATTGTCATTCGGAGTCCGTGTCGAACCCACAAGTACTCAAACTACTCGCGCCGAGCATGCGAATCCATAATATACTCACCGCTTGCGCCAGGAGGCCCGGAGTGCCCTCAAATTCGGCCTTAAGCAGGACTTTTTGGCCCTGAAATTCAAAGAACATCATTCGTCGCTGTTTTTCAGACAAGTTTCTGAACCCATTGGCACTTCCTATTGAAGGAAATTCGAGAGATTATGTTGCTTATAGACATTAGCCCCCCTGGTAGGGACAAACGTACCTTTGTGCAGATGCTCTATGCTCCACGAAATCTCATTTGGCCGTAAATTGAAGAATATCTAACGGCTATATGCCTTATTCTCCTTGTTTTCGCCGGATGGCATGTTGAAACTCATGCGTGTGAAAGCCAGGAACAAAAGGCATTCCTGGCATCGGTCAAGATATATGCGGAAACAATATCTCCACTATAGAGGACAAGAAATTTTGGAGCGGTCAGGCAAAAAGCATCACTGGAAAATGAAGTACTTTCAAGGACTCCCAAAGAATGGACCAATGTTCACTAAAACGGTCATAACATTGTCATTCGGAGTCCGTGTCGAACCCACAAGTACTCAAACTACTCGCGCCGAGCGTGCGAATCCATAATATAGTTCCCGCTTGCGCCAGGAGGCCCGGAGTACCCTCAAATTCGGCCTTAAGCGGGACTTTTTGGCCCTCAAATTCAAAGAACATCATTCGTCGCTATTTTTTGAACAAGTTTCTAAACCCATTGGCACTTCCTATTGAAGGAAATTCGAGACATTATGTTGCTTATGGACATTAGCCCCCTGGTAGGGACAAACGTACCTTTGTGCAGATGCTCTATGGTCCACGCAATCTCATTTGGCCGTAAATTGAAGAATATCCAGCGACTATATGCCTTATTCTCCTTGTTTTCGCTGGATGGCATGTTGTAACTCAAGCGCGTGAAAGCCAAGAACAAAAGGCATGCCTGGCATCGGTCAATATATATGTGGAAACAATATCTCCACTATAGAGGACAAGAAATTTTGGGGCGGTCAGGCAAAAAGCATCACTGGAAAATGAAGTACTTTCAAGGACTCCCATAGAATGGACCGATGTTCACTAAAACGGTCATAACATTGTCATTCGGAGTCCCTGTCGAACCCACAAGTACTCAAACTACTCGCACCGAGCGTGCGAATCCATAATATAGTCCCCGCTTGGGCCAGGAGGCCCGGAGTACCCTCAAATTCGGCCTTAAGCGGGACTTTTTGGCCCTGAAATTCAAAAAACATCATTCGTCGCTGTTTTTTGAACAAGTTTCTGAACCCATTGGCATTTCCTATTGAAGGAAATTCGAGAGATTATGTCGCTTATAAACATTTGCACCCCAGGTAGGGACAAACGTACCTTTGTGCGGATGCTCTATGGTCCACGCAATCTCATTTGGCCGTAAATTGAAGAATATCCAGCGGCTATATGCCTTATTCTCCTTGTTTTCGCAGGATGGCATGTTGTAACTCATGCGCGTGAAAGCCAAGAACAAAATGCATTCCTGGCATCGGTCAATATATATGTGGAAACAATATCTCCACTATAGAGGACAAGAAATTTTGGGGCGGTCAGGCAAAAAGCATCACTGGAAAATGAAGTACTTTCAAGGACTCCCATAGAATGGACCGATGTTCACTAAAATGGTCATAACATTGTCATTCGGAGTCCGTGTTGAACCCACAAGTACTCAAACTACTCGCGCGAGCGTCTTTAATCCATAATATACTCACCGCTTGCGCCAGGAGGCCCGGAGTGCCCTCAAATTCGGCCTTAAGCTGGACTTTTTGGCCCTGAAATTCAAAGAACATCATTCGTCGTTGTTTTTCAGACAAGTTTCTGAACCCATTGGCACTTCCTATTGAAGGAAATTCGAGAGATTATGTTGCTTATGGACATTAGCCCCCCTGGTAGGGACGAACGTACCTTTGTGCAGATGCTCTATGGTCCATGCAATCTCATTTGGCCTAAATTGAAGAATATCCAGTGGCTATATGCCTTATTCTCCTTGTTTTCGCGGATGGCATGTTGTAACTCATGCGCGTGAAAGCCAAGAACAAAAGGCATTCCTAGCATCGGTCAATATATATGTGGAAACAATATCTCCACTATAGAGGACAAGAAATTTTGGGGCGGTCAGGCAAAAAGCATCACGGAAAATGAAGTACTTTCAAGGACTCCCATAGAATGGACCGATGTTCACTAAAACGGTCATAACATTGTCATTCGGAGTCCGTGTCGAACCCACAAGTACTCAAACTACTCGCGCCGAGCGCATGAATCCATAATATAGTCCCGCTTGCGCCAGAGGCCCGGAGTACCCTCAAATTCGCCTTAAGCGGGACTTTTTGGCCTCAAATTCAAAGAACATCATTAAATCATTGTTTTTGAACAAGTTTCAACCCATTGGCACTTCCTATTGAAGGAAATTGAGACATTATGTTGCTTATGGACATTAGCCCCCCTGGTAGGGACAAACGTACCTTTGTGCGGATGCTCTATGGTCCACACAATCTCATTTGGCCGTAAATTGAAGAATATCCAGCGGCTATATGCCTTATTCTCCTTGTTTTCGCCGGATGGCATGTTGTAACTCATGCGCGTGAAAGCCAAGAACAAAAGGCATTCCTGGCATCGGTCAATATATATGTGGATACAATATCTCCACTATAGAGGACAAGAAATTTTGGGGCGGTCGGGCAAAAAGCGTCACGGGAAAATGAAGTACTTTCAAGGACTCCCATAGAATGGACCGATGTTCACTAAAACGGTTGTAGCATTGTCATTCGGAGTCCGTGTCGAACCCACAAGTACTCAAACTACTCGCGCCGAGCATGCGAATCCATAATATAGGCCCCGCTTGCGCCAGGAGGCCCGGAGAACCCTCAAATTCGGCCTTAAGCGGGACTTTTGGCCCTGAAATTCAAAGAACATCATTCGTCGCTGTTTTTTGAACAAGTTTCTGAACCCATTGGCACTTCCTATTGAAGGAAATTCGAGAGATTATGTTGCTTATGGACATTAGCCCCCTGGTAGGGATAAACGTACCTTTGTGCGGATGCTCTATGGTCCACGCAATCTCATTTGGAAGTAAATTGAAGAATATCCAGCGGCTATATGCCTTATTCTCCTTGTTTTCACCGGATGGCATGTTGTAACTCATGCGCGTGAAAGCCAAGAACAAAAGGCACTCCTAGCATCGGTCAATATATATGTGGAAACAATATCTCCACTATAGAGGACAAGAAATTTTGGGGCGGTCAGACAACAAGCGTCACAGGAAAATGAAGTACTTTCAAGGACTCCCATAGGATGGACCGATGTTCACTAAAACGGTCATAACATTGTCATTCGGAGTCCGTGTCGAACCCACAATTTCTGAAACTACTCTCGCCGAGCATGCGAATCCATAATATACTCACCGCTTGCGCCAGGAGGCCCGGAGTGCCCTCAAATTCGGCCTTAAGCAGGACTTTTTGGCCCTGAAATTCAAAGAACATCATTCGTCGCTGTTTTTCAGACAAGTTTCTGAACCCATTGGCACTTCCTATTGAAGGAAATTCGAGAGATTATGTTGCTTATAGACATTAGCCCCCCTGGTAGGGACAAACGTACCTTTGTGCGGATGCTCTATGGTCCACGCAATCTCATTTGGCCATAAATTGAAGAATATCTAACGGCTATATGCCTTATTCTCCTTGTTTTCGCCGGATGGCATGTTGAAACTCATGCGTGTGAAAGCCAGGAACAAAAGGCATTCCTGGCATCGGTCAAGATATATGCGGAAACAATATCTCCACTATAGAGGACAAGAAATTTTGGAGCGGTCAGGCAAAAAGCATCACTGGAAAATGAAGTACTTTCAAGGACTCCCAAAGAATGGACCAATGTTCACTAAAACGGTCATAACATTGTCATTCGGAGTCCGTGTCGAACCCACAAGTACTCAAACTACTCGCGCGAGCGTGCGAATCCATAATATAGTTCCGCTTGCGCCAGAGGCCGGAGTACCTCAAATTGGGCCTTAAGCGGGACTTTTGGCCCTGAAATTCAAAGAACATCATTCGTCGCTATTTTTGAACAAGTTTCTAAACCCATTGGCACTTCCTATTGAAGGAAATTGAGACATTATGTTGCTTATGGACATTAGCCCCTGGTAGGGACAAACGTACCTTTGTGCGGATGCTCTATGGTCCACGCAATCTCATTTGGCCAGTAAATTGAAGAATATCCAGCGACTATATGCCTTATTCTCCTTGTTTTCACGGATGGCATGTTGTAACTCATGCGCGTGAAAGCCAAGAACAAAAGGCATTCTGGCATCGGTCAATATATATGTGGAAACAATATCTCCACTATAGAGGACAAGAAATTTTGGGGCGGTCAGGCAAAAAGCATCACTGGAAAATGAAGTACTTTCAAGGACTCCCATAGAATGGACCGATGTTCACTAAAACGGTCATAACATTGTCATTCGAGTCCGTGTCGAACCCACAAGTACTCAAACTACTCGCGCGGCGTGCGAATCCATAATATAGTTCCGCTTGCGCCAGAGGCCCGGAGTACCCTCAAATTCGGCCTTAAGCGGGACTTTTGGCCTGAAATTCAAAGAACATCATTAAATCATTGTTTTTGAACAAGTTTACAACCCATTGGCACTTCCTATTGAAGGAAATTCGAGAGATTATGTTGCTTATGGACATTAGCCCCTTGTAGGGACAAACGTACCTTTGTGCGGATGCTCTATGGTCCATTCAATCTCATTTGGCCGTAAATTTAAGAATATCCAGCGGCTATATGCCTTATTCTCCTTGTTTTCGCCGGATGGCATGTTGTAACTCATGCGCGTGAAAGCCAAGAACAAAAGGCATTCCTGGCATCGGTCAATATATATGTGGAAACAATATCTCCACTATAAAGGACAAGAAATTTTGGGGCGGTCAGGCAACAAGCGTCACAGGAAAATGAAGTACTTTCAAGGACTCCCATAGAATGGACCGATGTTCACTAAAACGGTCATAACATTGTCATTCGTAGTCCGTGTCGAACCCACAAGTACTCAAACTACTCGCGCCGAGCGTGCGAATCCATAATATAGGCCCGCTTGCGCCAGAGGCCCGGAGAACCCTCAAATTGACCTTAAGCGGGACTTTTGGCCTGAAATTCAAAGAACATCATTCGTCATTGTTTTTGAACAAGTTTACGAACCCATTGGCACTTCCTATTGAAGGAAATTGAGAGATTATGTTGCTTATGGACATTAGCCCCCTGGTAGGGATAAACGTACCTTTGTGCGGATGCTCTATGGTCCACGCAATCTCATTTGGCCGTAAATTGAAGAATATCCAGCGGCTATATGCCTTATTCTCCTTGTTTTCACCGGATGGCATGTTGTAACTCATGCGCGTGAAAGCCAAGAACAAAAGGCACTCCTAGCATCGGTCAATATATATGTGGAAACAATATCTCCACTATAGAGGACAAGAAATTTTGGGGCGGTCGGGCAAAAAGCGTCACGGAAAATGAAGTACTTTCAAGGACTCCCATAGAATGGACCGATGTTCACTAAAACGGTCATAACATTGTCATTCGGAGTCCGTGTCGAACCCACAATTTCTGAAACTACTCTCGCCGAGCATGCGAATCCATAATATACTCACCGCTTGCGCCAGAGGCCCGGAGTGCCTCAAATTCACCTTAAGCGGGACTTTTGGCCCTCAAATTCAAAGAACATCATTAAATCGCTGTTTTTTGGACAAGTTTACGAACCCATTGGCACTTCCTATTGAAGGAAATTGAGAGATTATGTTGCTTATAGACATTAGCCCCCCTTTTAGGGACAAACGTACCTTTGTGCAGATGCTCTATGCTCCACGAAATCTCATTTGGCCGTAAATTGAAGAATATCTAACGGCTATATGCCTTATTCTCCTTGTTTTCGCCGGATGGCATGTTGAAACTCATGCGTGTGAAAGCCAGGAACAAAAGGCATTCCTGGCATCGGTCAATATATATGTGAAACAATATCTCCACTATAGAGGACAAGAAATTTTGGGCGGTCGGGCAAAAGCATCACGGAAAATGAAGTACTTTCAAGGACTCCCATAGAATGGACCGATGTTCACTAAAACAGTCATAACATTGTCATTCGGAGTCCATGTCGAACCCACAAGTACTCAAACTACTCGCGATGAGCGTGCGAATCCATAATATAGTCCCCGCTTGCGCCAGGAGGCCTGGAGTACCCTCAAATTCGGCTTAAGTGGGACTTTTTGGCCCTGAAATTCAAAGAACGTCATTCGTCGCTATTTTTTGAACAAGTTTCTGAACCCATTGGCACTTCCTATTGAAGGAAATTCGAGAGATTATGTTGCTTATGGACATTAGCCCCCTGGTAGGGACAAACGTACCTTTGTGCGGATGCTCTATGGTCCATGCAATCTCATTTGGCCGTAAATTGAAGAATATCCAGCGACTATATGCCTTATTCTCCTTGTTTTCGCCAGTTGGCATGTTGTAACTCATGCGCGTGAAAGCCAAGAACAAAAGGCATTCCTGGCATCGGTCAATATATATGTGGAAACAATATCTCCACTATAGAGGACAAGAAATTTTGGGGCGGTCAGGCAAAAAGCATCACTGGAAAATGAAGTACTTTCAAGGACTCCCATAGAATGGACCGATGTTCACTAAAACGGTCATAACATTGTCATTCGGAGTCCGTGTCGAACCCACAAGTACTCAAACTACTCGCAGCGAAGCGTGCGAATCCATAATATAGTTCCCGCTTGCGCCAGGAGGCCCGAGTACCCTCAAATTGACCTTAAGCGGGACTTTTGGCCTGAAATTCAAAGAACATCATTAAATCGCTGTTTTTGAACAAGTTTCTGAACCAATTGGCACTTCCTATTGAAGGAAATTCGATAGATTATGTTGCTTATAGACATTAGCCCCCCTGGTAGGGACAAACGTACCTTTGTGCAGATGCTCTGTGGTCCACGCAATCTCATTTGGCCGTAAATTGAAGAATATCCACCCGCTATATGCCTTATTCTCCTTGTTTTCGCCGGATGGCATGTTGTAACTCATGCGCGTGAAAGCCAAGAACAAAAGGCATTCCTGGCATCGGTCAATATATATGTGGAAACAATATCTCCACTATAGAGGACAAGAAACTTTGGGGCGGTCAGGCAACAAGCATCACGGGAAAATGAAGTACTTTCAAGGACTCCCATAGGATGGACCGATGTTCACTAAAATGGTCATAACATTGTCATTCGGAGTCCGTGTGGAACCCACAAGTACTCAAACTACTCGCGCGGAGCGTGCGAATCCTTAATATACTCACCGCTTGCGCTAGGAGGCCCGGAGTGCCCTCAAATTGACCTTAAGCTGGACTTTTGGCCTGAAATTCAAAGAACATCATTCGTCGTTGTTTTTCAGACAAGTTTCTGAACCCATTGGCACTTCCTATTGAAGGAAATTCGAGAGATTATGTTGCTTATGGACATTAGCCCCCCTGGTAGGGACGAACGTACCTTTGTGCAGATGCTCTATGGTCCATGCAATCTCATTTGGCCTAAATTGAAGAATATCCAGCGGCTATATGCCTTATTCTCCTTGTTTTCGCCGGATGGCATGTTGTAACTCATGCGCGTGAAAGCCAAGAACAAAAGGCATGCCTAGCATCGGTCAATATATATGTGGAAACAATATCTCCACTATAGAGGACAAGAAATTTTGGGGCGGTCAGGCAAAAAGCATCACTGGAAAATGAAGTACTTTCAAGGACTCCCATAGAATGGACCGATGTTCACTAAAACGGTCATAACATTGTCATTCGGAGTCCGTGTCGAACCCACAAGTACTCAAACTACTCGCGCCGAGCGTGCGAATCCATAATATAGTCCCCGCTTGCGCCAGGAGGCCCGGAGTACCCTCAAATTCGGCTTTAAGCGAGAATTTTTGGCCCTGAAATTCAAAGAACATCATTCGTCATTGTTTTTGAACAAGTTTCGAACCCATTGGCACTTCCTATTGAAGGAAATTGAGACATTATGTTGCTTATGGACATTAGCCCCTGGTAGGGACAAACGTACCTTTGTGCGGATGCTCTGTGGTCCACGCAATCTCATTTGGCCGTAAATTGAAGAATATCCATTCGCTATATGCCTTATTCTCCTTGTTTTCGTCGGAAGGCATGTTGTAACTCATGCGCGTGAAAGCCAAGAACAAAAGGCATTCCTGGCATCGGTCAATATATATGTGGAAACAATATCTCCACTATAGAGGACAAGAAATTTTGGGGCGGTCAGGCAAAAAGCGTCACGGGAAAATGAAGTACTTTCAAGGACTCCCATAGAATGGACCGATGTTCACTAAAACGGTCATAACATTGTCATTCGGAGTCCGTGTCGAACCCACAAGTACTCAAACTACTCGCGCCGAGCGTGCGAATCCATAATATAGGCCCGCTTGCGCCAGAGGCCCGGAGAACCCTCAAATTGACCTTAAGCGGGACTTTTGGCCTGAAATTCAAAGAACATCATTCGTCGTTGTTTTTTGAACAAGTTTACAACCCATTGGCACTTCCTATTGAAGGAAATTCGAGAGATTATGTTGCTTATGGACATTAGCCCCTGGTAGGGACAAACGTACCTTTGTGCGGATGCTCTATGGTCCACGCAATCTCATTTGGCCATAAATTGAAGAATATCCAGCGCTATATGCCTTATTCTCCTTGTTTTCACGGATGGCATGTTGTAACTCATGCGCGTGAAAGCCAAGAACAAAAGGCATTCTAGCATCGGTCAATATATATGTGGAAACAATATCTCCACTATAGAGGACAAGAAATTTTGGGCGGTCGGACAACAAGCGTCACGGAAAATGAAGTACTTTCAAGGACTCCCATAGAATGGACCGATGTTCACTAAAACGGTCATAACATTGTCATTGAGTCCGTGTCGAACCCACAAGTACTCAAACTACTCGCGCGAGCATGCGAATCCATAATATACTCACCGCTTGCACCAGAGGCCCGGAGTGCCCTCAAATTGACCTTAAGCAGGACTTTTTGGCCCTGAAATTCAAAGAACATCATTCGTCGCTGTTTTTCAGACAAGTTTCTGAACCCATTGGCACTTCCTATTGAAGGAAATTCGAGAGATTATGTTGCTTATAGACATTAGCCCCCCTTTTAGGGACAAACGTACCTTTGTGCAGATGCTCTATGCTCCACGAAATCTCATTTGGCCGTAAATTGAAGAATATCTAACGGCTATATGCCTTATTCTCCTTGTTTTCGCCGGATGGCATGTTGAAACTCATGCGTGTGAAAGCCAGGAACAAAAGGCATTCTGGCATCGGTCAATATATATGTGAAACAATATCTCCACTATAGAGGACAAGAAATTTTGGAGCGGTCAGGCAAAAAGCATCACTGGAAAATGAAGTACTTTCAAGGACTCCCAAAGAATGGACCAATGTTCACTAAAACGGTCATAACATTGTCATTCGGAGTCCGTGTCGAACCCACAAGTACTCAAACTACTCGCGCGAGTGCGAATCCATAATATAGTTCCCGCTTGCGCAAGGAGGCCCGGAGTACCCTCAAATTCGGCCTTAAGCGGGACTTTTTGGCCCTGAAATTCATAGAACATCATTCGTCGCTATTTTTTGAACAAGTTTCTAAACCCATTGGCACTTCCTATTGAAGGAAATTCGAGACATTATGTTGCTTATGGACATTAGCCCCCCTGGTAGGGACAAACATACCTTTGTGCAGATGCTCTATGGTCCACGCAATCTCATTTGGCCGTAAATTGAAGAATATCCAGCAGCTATATGCCTTATTCTCCTTGTTTTTGCCGGATGGCATGTTGTAACTCATGCGCGTGAAAGCCAAGAACAAAAGGCATTCCTCGCATCGGTCAATATATATGTGGAAACAATACACTATAGAGGACAAGAAATTTTTGGGCGGTCAGGCAAAAAGCGTCACGGGAAAATGAAGTACTTTCAAGGACTCCCATAGAATGGACCGATGTTCACTAAAACGGTCATAGCATTGTCATTCGGTGTCCGTGTCGAACCCACAAGTACTCAAACTACTCGCGCGAGCGTGCGAATCCATAATATAGTCACCGCTTGCGCCAGAGGCCCGGAGTACCCTCAAATTCGCCTTAAGCAGGACTTTTGGCCTGAAATTCAAAGAACATCATTCGTCGCTGTTTTTTGAACAAGTTTCTGAACCCATTGGCACTTCCTATTGAAGGAAATTCGAGACATTATGTTGCTTATGGACATTAGCCCCCTGGTAGGGACAAACGTACCTTTGTGCGGATGCTCTATGGTCCACACAATCTCATTTGGCCGTAAATTGAAGAATATCCAGCGGCTATATGCCTTATTCTCCTTGTTTTCGCCGGATGGCATGTTGTAACTCATGCGCGTGAAAGCCAAGAACAAAAGGCATTCCTGGCATCGGTCAAGATATATGTGGAAACAATATCTCCACTATAGAGGACAAGAAATTTTGGGGTGGTCAGGCAAAAAGCGTCACGGGAAAATGAAGTACTTTCAAGGACTCCCATAGAATGGACCGATGTTCACTAAAACGGTCATAACATTGTCATTCGGAGTCCTTGTCGAACCCACAAGTACTCAAACTACTCGCGCCGAGCGTGCGAATCCATAATATAGGCCCGCTTGCGCCAGAGGCCCGGAGAACCCTCAAATTCGCCTTAAGCGGGACTTTTGGCCTGAAATTCAAAGAACATCATTCGTCGTTGTTTTTGAACAAGTTTCAACCCATTGGCACTTCCTATTGAAGGAAATTCGAGACATTATGTTGCTTATGGACATTAGCCCCTGGTAGGGATAAACGTACCTTTGTGCGGATGCTCTATGGTCCACGCAATTTCATTTGGCCGTAAATTGAAGAATATCCAGCGACTATATGCCTTATTCTCCTTGTTTTCAACCGCCATGGATGGCATGTTGTAACTCATGCGCGTGAAAGCCAAGAACAAAAGGCCGTGGATTCAAGACCTCCTCTTGGAGAAGAAAGGCTACCTTTGTATCCTTACCTTAGTTGACTTTGTATCTTGTGGATCTCTTATGTGTGTGGTGATCTAGCACTTGTGTGATCGATTCCTTGTTGGTTGAGTGATTCTCTCTCGTTTTCCCCGTGTTTTCCCTTGTGCTTCCGCGTGTTCTT
The DNA here is from genome assembly GCA_021437245.1 of Aegilops speltoides. Taxonomy (NCBI): domain Eukaryota; kingdom Viridiplantae; phylum Streptophyta; class Magnoliopsida; order Poales; family Poaceae; genus Aegilops; species Aegilops speltoides. Next base: position 299,092,912 of record CM038147.1, read on the forward strand.
CGTGTTTCCTCAGTAAGATTCCCTCCAAACGTGAAAGATCGATGCTATAGGGTTCCACCCTACATCATATGGTATAATGAGCCACGTTGATCACGTTTTTGGAGCCCCTACCCCGTGTTTTCTAGCTTGATTTTGTTGTTTTCGTCCTAAATCCAAAAATCCCCACCAAAAATAGCCCCAAAATTTTTTGTGATTTGTTGGTTTGATGATGTTTTGTTGATTTTGATCCATGGATTTGCTTGGTTTCAAGTGGATCTAGCATCTCCCCAAGTTTCCCCACTTTCCATCCACGAAATCTCTCCAATTTTGCCCCCGAAATCATCCATTTCCACCCCAAATCGAGTTTCGAAGTCCAAATCCCGATCTGGAATCGTCGGCCGGACATCCGGGCCCCAAGCCGGACATCCGGCTCCTGGAGCGCCAAATCTGCTCGGTTCTGGATAGACAGCCCCGGAAATCCGGGCTCAACCCCGGACATCCGACCCCTGGAATTTCAGATTTTCCCGTTTCACCGTTTTGTGCATAACTAATTCATCCGGAGTCCAATTTTGACGTTCTTTAGCTCGTTTTGAAGCTATTGACATCCCCCATCCCATAAAAATACCACCAACACCATTTGACTCCATCAAATTTTTGAAAATTTGGCAAGTTTTCCTAGGCCTTCCACCATATCATCCGCTACACCACCACCGACTTCCGCAACCTAACCAATTTTGTTCCTCATGGTTGTTTGAGTTGTGATTCGAGTCTCCTAAGGTGTTTCGGCTACTTAGGGACGGTTGCTTCCTCATCAACCACCACTTCCACCATTTCCGCATAACCGTGCCCACCATAAACTTCCGCCACCACCAACTTAACCCAATTTTGTTTGAGTTGTGGCTTGTGTCTCCTAAGGTGTTTAGGCTACTTAGGGACGACAACTTCAACTCCGACTCATGTATAGCCCATCATTACACTTCCGCATTTCCTAGTGCAACACCACCACCGCTTTTTGCTACAACAGTTTGACATTTGCCTTTGAGATTTTGAGTTCGCGGTTTTTCCGTTTCCTAAGGTGTTTCGGCTACTTAGGGACGAGTCTCCATCATCTTAGTATCTACACCAAGAACACCGCCGCTCATCATTGCAAAGGACGGTAACCTCGATGACACCTTTGTATATTCCCTTGCAATTGCATTGATAACCCCTTAGCCCATTTTGCGTTACTTGCCTATCGAGACTAGCCATTTGAGTATTGCCGGCAACGTGACTTGTGCACATTAGTGATCATACCTTACATTACATATATACCATATCATCTTGGTATCATATCATCCATTGTGCCTCAAGTTTTTTCCCGCATATACACAATTGCTATCTTGGTTTGTGCATTGTGCAAAACTGGCCATAAAAAAAAAGAGAATAAAGCTTTTAAGCAAAAAGAGAGCAAAGAGCTCGTGAGCAAGTGCCATAGCATCATACCCCATTGCACATAAGATTGTCAAATCTACATCATATGATATCATGCTTGAGAGAAACACCGGAAACCATACATACATAGCATACTTGGGATAGAAGTTTATCCATTTCGCATCTTATAGGTTGTGCACAAGTGTCGTATCCGCCTATTGAGCAATCGTGCTAGCGTCTCTCTTGAGTTGTGCAACACGAGCGTTTTGGTGGATTCCACATTTTGAGCTCCTTCCTTGGTTGCACGACCCCATTTATCTATCCGTGTGTGTGTTTCCGTGTACCTCATTTGCTATTGGTCTACTTGTTTCACTTGCGAATTTGTGAATCTCTTTCAACATTATTGACTCTTGCTAACATTTTGCATTAAATTTTTGTGCCACTATCCTCACCGAGCTCCACTATAAGCCTTACTTGTGTAGGTGTGAGAATCGACAAGGATCGGTACCAATAGTGCTATTTCATTGTCCACATTTGAGTGAACTTGATTCATCTTCAACTTTGGTCAAAGGTACACTGGTATTAGTTCTTCTCTTTCTCCCACTCATATTTGCTCGAGTCTTGTGATGGATAGGCAAGGCATTTCCTCTCCGGTCTACGAAAACAACGACGGCGTGAGCAACTACATCTCCAAAGCGTCTATCTTCGATCTACAACGACAAGTGCAAGGCGCACAATCAAGATTGCAAGAGCGCATTGAGAACCTCTCCATCGATATTTTCCACTCCGAAGCAAGGAAAAGGGACTACATCGACAACAAGCTTGCCACACAAAAGGAGGAGCAAGATGCGAGGATGGAAGAGATTCGGGCCTTGATCAAGTCTTCTTCCACTTCATCATCCTCAAGGCGGCGGCGGTCAAGCCACAAGTCTTGGGCGCGAAAAAGATGCAAGTGCAAATCGTCCTCGTCCACATCTACATGGCGATCACCATCACGTTCATGATCATCACCGCCATGAAGGAAAGTCACCTCAAGCATCATGTGCACGATTTACGAGCGACATCTACTACGAGCTCAAGCACGACAACGACATCATCATTATGAAGATGCTCCACAAGCGCAAATGCAAAAGTCCCAACAAGCCCTACTTCACGCCAAGTCCAAGCTTCAAGAGCACAAAAGAAGACCGCGAGACGACCACCACCAAGACGGCGCTACGGCTACACCAAACACTTTGGCATCTTCGCCAAGTGCTATCAAGGCATCTTCGTCTTTGGACGTCGCACCTTCGCCTACTTCCCACGAAAGTGCGCCTACATCGACTTCATCAAGTCCAAGGCGGCGACCTCGAGCGAGGGTGACACTTCCATCTTCGAAAGCCCCTCAGGGCGATGGCGAGCATGGGACTTTCCCTTGGTCATGGAGGCGAGCTATGAGGTCGAGCAAAAAGCATCGCGGAAAATGAAGTACTTTCAAGGACTCCCATAGAATTGACCGATGTTCACTAAGGTCATAACATTGTCATTGGTCCGTGTCGAACCCACAAGTACTCAAACTACTCGCGCCGGCGTGCGAATCCATAATATACTCACCGCTTGCGCCGAGGAGGCCAGTGCGCTCAAATTGACCTTAAGCGGACTTTTTGGCCATGAAATTCAAAGAACATCATTAAATCGCTGTTTTTAGGATAATTTTACGAACCCATTGGCACTTCCTATTGAAGGAAATTCGAGAGATTATGTTTCTTATAGAAATAAGCCCCTTGGTAGGAACAAATACCTTTGTCGGATGCTCTATAGTCCGAGATCTCATTTGGCGTAAATTGAAGAATATCGTGACTATATGCCTTATTCTCATTGTTTTGCGGCGGATGGCATGTTGTAACTCATGCGGCGTGAAAGCCAAGAACAAAAGGCATTCGGCATCGGTCAATATATGTGGAAACAATATCTCCACTATAGAGGACAAGAAATTTTGGGGAGGTCAGGCAAAAATCATCTGGAAAATGAAGTACTTTCAAGGACTCATAGAATGGACCGATGTTCACTAAAATGGTCATAACATTGTCATTAGTCGTGTCGAACCCACAAGTATTCAAACTACTCATGGCGTGCGAATCCATAATGTAGTCCCTTGCGCCAGGAGGCGAGTACCCTCAAATTCGACCTTAAGCGGGACTTTTTTACGAAATTCAAAGAACATCATTAAATCGCTGTTTTTTGAACAAGTTTTGAACCATTGGCAGTTCCTATTGAAGGAAATCGAGATTATGTTGTTTATGGACATTAGCCCCGGTAAAGTAAACATACCTTGTCAGGATGCTCTATGGTCTACACAATCTCATTTGGCCGTAAATTGAAGAATATTCAGCTATATGCCTTATTCTCCTTGTTTTCGCGGATGGCATGTTGTAACTCATGCGGCGTGAAAGCCAAGAACAAAAGGCATTCACAGCCGGTCGATATATATGTGGAAACATTATCTCCACTATAGAGGACAAGAAATTTTGGGAGGTCGGGCAAAAGCATCCTTTGGAAAATGAAGTACTTTCAAGGACTCCCATAGAATGGACCGATGTTCACTAAAGCGGTCATAACATTGTCATTGGTCGTGTCGAACCCTAAGTATTCAAACTACTGCATGCGTGTGAATCCATAATGTAGTCGCTTGCGGGCAGGAGTACCCTCAAATTGACCTTAAGCGGGACTTTTGACCCGAAATTCAAAGAACATCATTAAATCGGTGTTTTTGAACAAGTTTTTGAACCCATTGGCAGTTCCTATTGAAGGAAATTCAAGAGATTATGTTGTTTATGGACATTAGCCCCGGTGAGGCAAACATACCTTTGTGCGGATGCTCTATGGTCTACACAATCTCATTTGGTGTAAATTGAAGAATATTCAGCTATATGCCTTATTCTCCTTGTTTTCGCGGATGGCATGTTTATGGCGATCGGCGTGAAAGCCAGAATAAGCGGCATTCAGGCATCGGTCAAGATATATGTGGAAAGAATATCTCCACTATAGAGGACAAGAAATTTTAGGCGGTCGGGCAAAAACATCGCGGGAAAATGAAGTACTTTCAAGGACTCATAGAATTGACCGATGTTCACTAATCATAACATTGTCATTAGTCGTGTCGAACCCTAAGTACTCAAACTACTCGCGCTTGACGTGCAGAATCCATAATATCACCCGCTTGCGCGGGAGGCCAGATGCTCAAATTCGACCTTAAGCGGGACTTTGGCCATGAAATTCAAGAACATCATTAAATCTGTTTTTGGATAATTTTGAACCCATGGCACTTCCTATTGAAGGTCGAGAGATTATTTTCTGAAATAAGCCCCTTGGTAGGAACAAGCGTGCCTTTTGGATGCTATGGTCAAGATCTGGTAGTTGAAGAATCCAGCTATATGCCTTATTCTCATTGTTTTGCCGGATGGCATGTTGTAACTCATGCGGCGTGAAAGCCAAGAACAAAAGGCATTCGGCATCGGTCGATATATATGTGAAACAATATCTCCACTATAGAGGACAAGAAATTTTGGGAGGTCAGGCAAAAAGCATCTTTGGAAAATGAAGTACTTTCAAGGACTCCCATAGAATGGACCGATGTTCACTAAGCGGTCATAACATTGTCATTGGAGTCCGTGTCGAACCACAAGTATTCAAACTACTCATGGCGTGCGAATCCATAATGTAGTCCCGCTTGCGCCGAGGCGGAGTACCCTCAAATTCGGCCTTAAGCGGGACTTTTTGCCCTGAAATTCAAAGAACATCATTAAATCGCTATTTTTGAACAAGTTTTTGAACCCATTGGCAGTTCCTATTGAAGGAAATTTGAGAGATTATGTTGTTTATGGACATTAGCCCCGGTAAGTCAACATACCTTTGTCTTGAGATGCTCTATGGTCACAATCTCATTTGGCGTAAATTGAAGAATATTCAGTGACTATATGCCTTATTCTCGTTGTTTTCGCGGATGGCATGTTGTAACTCATGCATGAAAGCCCAGAACAAAGCGGCATTCTGGCATCGGTCAAGATATATGTGGAAAGAATATCTCCACTGTAGAGGACAAGAAATTTTGGGGCGGTCAGGCAAAAAGCATCGCGGGAAAATGAAGTACTTTCAAGGACTCCCATAGAATTGACCGATGTTCACTAAAGCGGTCATAACATTGTCATTGGTCCGTGTGAACCCACAAGTACTCAAACTACTCGCGGCGCGTGCGAATCCATAATATACTCCCGCTTGCGGGAGGCCCGAGTCGCTCAAATTCAGCCTAAGCAGGACTTTTTGCATGAAATTCAAAGAACATCATTAAATATTTGTTTTTGGACAAGTTTGAACCATTGGCACTTCCTATTGAAGGAAATTGAGATTATGTTTCTTATAGAAATAAGCCTTGGTAGAACAAGCGTACCTTTGTGCGGATGCTCTATGGTCCACATAATCTCATTTGGCCGTAAATTGAAGAATATCCGTGACTATATGCCTTATTCTCCTTGTTTTTATTTGGATGGCATGTTGTAACTCATGCGGCGTGAAAGCCAGAACAAAAGGCATTCTGGCATCCGTCAATATATATGTGGAAACAATATCTCCACTAGAGGACAAGAAATTTTGGGAATTCGGGCAGCGTCACGGGAAAATGAAGTACTTTCAAGGACTCCCATAGAATGGACCGATGTTCACTAAGCGGTCATAACATTGTCATTGAGTCGTGTAACCACAAGTACTCAAACTACTCGGCGGCGTCGAATCCATAATAAAGTCCCGCTTGCTTAGGAGGCCGGAGTACCCTCAAATTCGGCCTTAGCGGGACTTTTGCCTGAAATTCAAGAACATCATTAAATGCATGTTTTTGAGACAAGTTTACGAATCCATTGGCATTCCTATTGAAGGAAATTCGAAGATTATGTTGCTTATGGACATTAGCCCCCTGGTAGGACAAATGTACCTTTGTGCGGATGCTCTATGGTCCACATAATCTCATTTGTCGTAAATTGAAGAATATCCGGCTATATGCCTTATTCTCCTTGTTTTGGCGGATGTGTTGAATCATCTTGGCGTGAAAGCCAAGAACAAAAGGCATTCTGGCATCGGTCAATATATATGAAACAATACACTATATAAACAAGAAATTTTGGGGTGATCGGTAGCGTCGGGAAAATGAAGTACTTTCAAGGACTCCCATGAATGGGCGATGTTCACTAAAGCGGTCATAACATTGTCATTGGTCCGTGTCGAACCCACAGTACTCAAACTACTCGCGGCGTCTTGAATCCATAATATACTCACCGCTTGCGCGAAGTGAGTGCCCTCAAATTGACCTTAAGCGAGTTTTTTGGCCTGAAATTTAAAGAACATCATTAAATCACTGTTTTTTGGACAAGTTTGAACCCATTGGCACTTCCGTTGAAGGAAATTCGAGAGATTATGTTGCTTATAGACATTAGCCCCCTGGTAGGGACAAGCGTACCATTGTGCGGATGCTCTATGGTCCACGCAATCTCATTTGGCCGTAAATTGAAGAATATCCGGCTATATGCCTTATTCTCCTAGTTTTAGCGGATGGCATGTTGTAACTCATGCGGCGTGAAAGCCAAGAACAAAAGGCATTCGGCATCGGTCGATATATGTGGAAACAATATATCCACTATAGAGGACAAGAAATTTTGGGGCGGTCGGGCAAAAAGCGTCACGGGAGAAAATGAAGTACTGGACTCCCATAGAATGGAACAATGTTCACTAAAGCGGTCATAACATTGTCATTGAGTCGTGTCGAACCCAAGTACTCAAACTACTGCGGCCGTGCGAATCCATAATATAGTCGCTTGCGCCGGGAGGCCGAGTACCCTCGAATTGACCTTAAGCGGGACTTTTAATACAATTCAAAGAACATCATTTGTCGCTGTTTTTTGAACAAGTTTATGAACCCATGGCACTTCCTATTGAAGGAAATTGAGAGATTATGTTGCTTATGGACATTAGCACCTGGTAGGGACAAAGCGTACCTTTGTGCGGATGCTCTATGGTCCCATAAACTCATTTGGCGTAAATTGAAAAATATCCAGTGACTATGCCTTATTCTCCTTGTTTTGCGGATGGCATGTTCTAACTCATCGCGTGAAAGCCAGAACAAATGGCATTCTGGCATCGGTCGATATATATGTGGAAACAATATCTCCACTATATAGGACAAGAAATTTTAGGCGGTCGGGCAAAAAGTGTCAGGGAGAAAATGAAGTACTTTCAAGGACTCCCATAGAATGGACCGATGTTCCCTAAAGCGGTCATAACATTGTCATTGGTCCGTGTCGAACCCTAAGTACTCAAACTACTACTTGCCGTCTTGAATCCATAATATACTCACCGCTTGCGGAGGCCGGAGTACCCTCAAATTGGCCTTAAGCGGGACTTTTGGCCACGAAATTCAAAGAACATCATTAAATCTGTTTTTTTTGAACAAGTTTATGAGCCCATTGGCACTTCCTATTGAAGGAAATTCGAGAGATTATGTTGCTTATGGACATTAGACCCTCGTAGGACAAAGCGTACCTTTGTCACAGATGCTCTATGGTCCATAATCTCATTTGGCCGTAAATTGAAGAATATCCGAGACTATAAGCCTTATTTTCCTTGTTTTTTAGCGGAGGGCATGTTGTAACTCATGCGGCGTGAAAGCCAGAATAAAAGGCATTCGGCATCGGTCATATATGTGGAAACAATATCTCACTATAGAGGACAAGAAATTTTGGGGTGATCGAGGCAAAAGCGTCCGGGAAAATGAAGTACTTTCAAGGACTCCCATAGAATGGACCGATGTTCACTAAAGCGGTCATAACATTGTCATTGAGTCCGTGTTAAACCCACAAGTACTCAAACTACTCGCGCCGAGCATGCGAATCCATAATATACTCACCGCTTGCGCCGAGGCCGGGCGCCCTCAAATTGACCTTAAGCGGGACTTTGGCCTGAAATTCAAAGAACATCATTAAATCATTGTTTTTTCGGACAAGTTTAAGAACATTACTTCCTATTGAAGGAAATTTGAGAGATTATGTTGCTTATGGACATTAGCCCCCGGTAGGACAAGCGTACATTTGTGCGGATGCTCTATAGTCCGCATAATCTCATTTGGCCGTAAATTGAAGAATATCCGGCTATATGCCTTATTCTCCTTGTTTTGGCGGATGGCATGTTTAACTCATCGGCGTGAAAGCCAAGATCAAAAGGCATTCGGCATCGGTCAATATATATGTGAAACAATATCTCCACTATAGAGGACAAGAAATTTTGGGGCGGTCGAAAAGCGTCACGGGAAAATGAAGTACTTTCAAGGACTCCCATAGAATGGACCGATGTTCACTAAAGCGGTCATAACATTGTCATTGGTCGTGTCAACCCTGAAGTACTCAAACTACTTCGCGGCGTGCGAATCCATAATATAGTCGCTTGCGCTTGAGGCGGTACCCTCAAATTCGGCTTTAAGGGACTTTCGTACGAAATTCAAAGAACATCATTAAATCGCTGTTTTTGAACAAGTTTATGAACCATTGGCACTTCCTATTGAAGGAAATTCGAGATTATGTTGCTTATGGACATTAGCCCCTGGTAGGGACAAAGCGTACCTTTGTGCGGATGCTCTATGGTCCACGAATCTCATTTGGCGTAAATTGAAGAATATCCAGTGACTATATGCCTTATTCTCCTTGTTTTTCGGAGGCGCATGTTGTAACTCATGCGGCGTGAAAGCCAAGAATAAAAGGCATTCACGGCATCGGTCGATATATATGTGGAATTAATATCTCCACTAGAGGACAAGAAATTTTGGGCGGTCGGTGACAAGCGTCATGGGAAAATGAAGTACTTTCAAGGACTCCAATAGAATGGACCGATGTTCACTAAAGCGGTCATAACATTTTCACTCGAGTCGTGTCGAACCCACAAGTAGTCAAACTACTCGCGCTTGTGCGAATCCATAATATACTCGCGGTTCTTGAGGCCGAGTGCCAAAATTGACCTTAAGCGGACTTTTTACGAAATTCAAGAACATCGTTCGTTGCTCTTTCGAACAAGTTTACGAACCCATTGGCACTTCCTATTGAAGGAAATTCGAGAATTATGTTGCCTATACACATTAGCCCCCGTAGGAACAAGCGTACCTTTTGCGGATGCTCTATGGTCCATAATCTCATTTGGCGTAATTTGAAGAATATCCGCGACTATAGACATTAGCTTATAGACATTTGGTGAACAAGCGCTTATAGACATTAGCCCCCTGGTAGGGACAAGCGTACCTTTGTGCGGATGCTCTATGGTCCGCAATCTTATTTGGCCGTAAATTGAAGAATATCCAATGACTATATGCCTTATTATCCTTGTTTTTATTTGGGTGGCATGTTGTAACTCATGCGGCGTGAAAGCCAGAAGAACAAAGGCATTCTGGCATCGGTCAATATATGTGGAAACAATATCTCACTATAGAGGACAAGAAATTTTGGGGCGGTCGGAAAAAAAGCATCCTTTGGAAAATGAAGTACTTTCAAGGACTCATACAATGGACCGATGTTCACTAAAGCGGTCATAACATTGTCATTGAGTCCGTGTCGAACCCTAAGTACACAAACTACTCGGCGGCGTGCGAATCCATAATATACTCACCGCTTGCGCCGGGGCAGGCGCCCTCAAATCGGCCTTAAGCGAGACTTTTGGCCCTAAATTCAAAGAACATCTTTAAATCGCTGTTTTGAACAATTTACGAACCCATTGGCACTTCCTATTGAAGGAAATTCGAGATTATGTTGCTTATAGACATTAGCCCCCTGGTAGGGACAAGCGTACCTTTGTGCGGATGCTCTATGGTCCACATAATCTCATTTGGCGTAAATTGAAGAATAACCGTGACTATATGCCTTATTACTTGTTTTGCGGATGGCATGTTTAACTCATGCGGCGTGAAAGCCAAGAAAAAAGGCATTCTGGCATCGGTCGATATATATGTGAAACAACTCCACTATAGAACAGGAAATTTCGGGTGGTCGAGCAAAAAGCATCGCGGGAAAATGAAGTACTAAGGACTCCCATAGAATGGATCGATGTTAGCTAAAGCGGTCATAACCTTGTCATTGGTCCGTGTTGAACCACAAGTACTCAAACTACGCGCCGGCGTGCGAATCCATAATATACTCACCGCTTGCGGGAGGCCGGTGCCCTCAAATTGACCTTAGCGGACTTTTTGTACCTGAAATTCAAGAACATCATTGTATTTGTTTTTAGGACAAGTTTAAGACATTGGCACTTCCTATTGAAGGAAATTTGAGAGATTATGTTTTATAGACATTAGCCCCCTGGTAGGGACAAACCTACCTTTGTGCGGATGCTCTATGGTCCATGCAATCTCATTTGGTATAAATTGAAGAATATCCAGCGACTATATGCCTTATTCTCCTTGTTTTATTTGGAGGGCATGTTGTAACTCATCTGGCGTGAAAGCCAAGAACAAAAGGCATTCATCGGTCGATATATATGTGAAACATTATCTCCACTATAGAGGACAGGAAATTTCGGGGTGGTCAGGCAAAAAGCATCGCGGGAAAATGAAGTACTTTAAAGGACTCCTATAGAATGGATCGATGTTCGCTAAAACGGTCATAACCTTGTCATTGGTCCGTGTTGAACCTAAGTACTCAAACTACTCATGGCGTCTTGAATCCATAATATACTCACCGCTTGCGCCGGGAGGCTGGAGTGCCCTCAAATTCGGCCTTAAGCAGGACTTTTTGGCCTGAAATTCAAAGAACATCATTAAATCATTTGTTTTTGGACAAGTTTGAACCCATTGGCACTTCCTATTGAAGGAAATTTGAGAGATTATGTTGCTTATAGACATTAGCCCCCGTAGGGACAAACCTACCTTTGTGCGAGATGCTCTATGGTCCACAATCTCATTTGGTAAATAAATTGAGAATATCCAGTGACTATATGCCTTATTCTCCTTGTTTTTCGCGGATGGCATTTTGTAACTCATCTGCGTGAAAGCCAAGAACAAAAATCATTCTGGCATCGATCAATATATATGTGAAACAATATCTCCTATAGAGTACAAGAAATTTTGGGCGGTCGGGCAAACATCCTTTGAAAATGAAGTACTTTCAAGGACTCCCATAGAATGGACCGATGTTCACAAAAGCGGTCATAACATTGTCATTTGGAGTCGTGTCGAACACACAAGTACACAAACTACTCGCGCCGAGCATGCGAATCCATAATATAGTCCCGCTGCGCCAGGAGGCCGGAGTACCCTCAAATTGACCTTAAGTGGGACTTTTTGCCTGAAATTCAAGAACATCATTAGTCATTGTTTTTGAACAAGTTTACGAACCCATTGGCACTTCCTATTGAAGGAAATTCGAGAGATTATGTTGCTTATGGACATTAGCCCCCTGGTAGGGACAAGCGTACCTTTGTGCGGATGCTCTCTGTCCATGCAATCTCATTTGGCAAATTGAAGAATATCTAAGCTATATGCCTTATTCTCCTTGTTTTGCGGATGGCATGTTGTAACTCATGCGGCGTGAAAGCCAAGAACAAAAGGCATTCTGGCATCGGTCGATATATATATGTGGAAAGAATATCTCCACTATAGAGGACAAGAAATTTTGGGCGGTCGGTAGCGTCACGGGAAAATGAAGTACTTTCAAGGACTCCCATAGAATGGACCGATGTTCACTAGCGGTCATAGCATTGTCATTGGTCCGTGTCGAACTCTGAAGTACTCAAACTACTCGTGCGAGCGTGCGAATCCATAATATACTCCGGCTTGCCCGGAGGCCAGTACCCTCAAATTGACCTTAAGCAGGACTTTTTGGCCTGAAATTCAAAAAACATCATTCGTTCTTGTTTTGGACAGTTTCTCAACCCATTCGAGATTATGTTGCTTATAGACATTAGCCCCTGGTAGGGATACATTATACCTTTGTGCGGATGCTCTATGGTCCACATAATCTCATTTGGCCGTAAATTGAAGAATATCCAGCGGCTATGCCTTATTCTCCTTGTTTTCGCGGATGGCATGTTGTAACTCATGTGCGTGAAAGCCAGAACAAAAGGCATTCGGCATCGGTCCATATATAAGGGAGAACACACTCTGAATTTTTTCCGGACGTCCGGTAGCTGGGCACCGAGAGAAATTAATGGAAATCCGAGGCCACTTGACGACGGACGACCAACACCAGAGCAAAATTACGGAAGTCAACATCTCACAGACGTCCGGACCGTCCGGCGCTCAGACGACCGGCGTCTTCGGACGTCCGACACCTGAGTGGCGCAGCCATGGGCGATGCCCTTATGCCCCTTCACTTTGACCCCCATTTGCACTACGACTATAAATAGGTCTCTCCCACCTCCAAGCTAGGGTTAGCATTGTGATAGCTCGTTTGATATAGAGCATTGCTTGTCGTGCCGAATCTACTCACGTGTGGGACCATGCCTCGGAGAAGATCCATACAGATTCAAGGCCTCCATCCGGAAGACAATCAAGACCTCCTCACCTAGAAGCAGTTACTCTTGTATCTTCCCTTGTTGACTTTGAATCTTGTGCTACCTTATGCTTTCGGTGATCTAGCCTTGTGTGATCAATTACATGTCGGTTGAGTGATTCTCTCATTTCTCCGTGATTTCCCTTGTGTTCTTCCTTGCGTTCTTTGTGTTTCTCCGTAGGATCCACTCCAAAGCGTGAAAGATCATTTATAGGGTTCCGCCCTACATCATCTTGCTATCATGAGCCCACGTTGATCCGTTTTGGAGCCCCTATCCCGTGTTTCTAGCTTGATTTTGTTGTTTTCGTCCTAAATCGAAATTCCCCACCAAAATAGCCCCAAATTTTTTGTAATTTGCTGGTGAATTGAAATATTGTGGGATTTGGTCCATGGATTTGTGTTCTGCATGTGGATCTAGCTTTCCCCACCCTCGCCATCCTTTTCCATCCACTAATCCACTCGATTTGACCTCACCATCTTCCTCCACCCCAAATCGTGCGATTCATCCATGCCCGATTTTACCCATGCAGACGGGCGGACCTGCCGGACGTCCAGCGACAGACGACCATGACCCGGACGTCCATTGAAACTCGATGAAACTGAATATTGTTAGTTCGGCCACCACCTAACCCCACCTTCCACCACATCTTAAACCAACATACACCAACATCATCCCCAATACCTCCTATGCTGATTTTGACACATTTTGATCTTTGAGATTTTGAGTTGTGGCTCCGTGTCCTATGTGTTTTACTATATAAGTGCGATTCGACATCATCATCATCAGCTCATCTTCACAGTCTCATCATGTAAGAATGATAACATCGATTTATCTTTGTCATACCTTGCAATTGCATTGATACCCACATGCCTTACTTTTCGTAGCTTACCCATCGAGACTAGCCATTCGGTATTGCCCGACAGCGTGACTTGTGCACATTAGTGATCACACTACATAGCATACATACCATACCATAGTGGTGCATATCTTGGCATAAACTTGTGTGTCCAAAGTTGTCATCGCATACACAATTGCTATCTTGGTTCGTGAAGTTTTTCATAAGAAAAGAGCTCAAAAGTGAAAAGCCACCCAAGCTTTTAAGCAAAGAGGAAAGATAAGCAAAGAGCTTATGAGCAGAACAATGGCATCATACTACATTAAGATTGTCATATTGGATCATCTTGGATCATTGCGAAATACCATACATATAGCATACTTGGGATCGAGATCGTTGCATTTTGCCTAGTAGGTTGTGCACAAGTTCCGTATCCGCTTATTATTCTGTCGTGCTAAGCGTCTCTCTAGTATTGTGCAACAAGAGCATTTCGTGGATTCCACATTTTGGCTCACTTTTGGTTTGCACAATCCCATTTATCTATTTGCGTGTGTGTTTCAGTGTGCCCTACTTGCTTGGTATATTTGTTGCATTTGCAATTTGTGAACCTTTCCAACATTATTAAAGCTCACTTACGATTGCATCAAATTTTGTGCCACCATCTAACCAAGCTCCACCATAAGATTTTACTTGTGTAGGTGTGAGAACCGACAAGGATTGGTACCAATAGTGCTATTTCATTGTCCGCATTTGAGTGAACTTGATTCATTGTCAACATCGGTCGAGGTACATTGGTATAAGTTCTTCTCTTTCTACCACTCACATTTGCTTGGAATGATGGATAGGCGAGTACTTCTACCAACCCACTCTTCATCGAGCAAGGCGGCGACATGTCATCATACGGCACAAAAGCCACCCCTTTGGTGCTGTGAGCGTTGCATCAAGAGCAACAAGCAATGAGCGACCGCGCCGACAACCTCGCCACCGACTTGCGACTCTCGAACAACGTACGAGACTACGCCGACAACAAGCTTGATGCGCGCACAAGCAAGAGAATGAGGCAGAATGGGCGAGATCGAGCTTTGTTGGTGACCGGCCTCCTTCTTCTTCATACTCAAAATGAGCCACTCAAGTCGACACTCCGATGACTCCTTCTCGGCTCAAGTACACCATCATCGAACACTCTTGACGAGCAGCGTCAAGGGCAAATCATGCATCTACGCAACCCACTACCGATAAGCATTCACAAGAGCAAGTCGATGAGCAAGTCCCTCGTCCTCCTCAAACCAAATCGCTTTTGCTCAAGCTCAAAACGACAACGACTACGGCGTATTTGGAAGAACCAATGGCGTCTACACCAAAAGACGGGACACGGGCCCAAGCGTCTTCAACATCAACGTGAAGCGCAAGCTCTTGGTATAGTGCCCTTCAAGAATCATGTCGAGCCATAGCCAGCACTTAATCCGCGAGCAGGCGCAATCAAGAGGAAGCCCTTAGAAGAAATCCAAGAGAGGAACTACCAACCGTTTAGCGTCAAGTTCCTCAAACTCATTCTAAGCTAAATCAAGCTCCACCTCAACCTCAAGTTCAACAAGAGCAAGTTGATCATGGACTTCCTCCATGCCAAGAGCAACATGAGGATGATTACCCTCCACGTCAAGGCGTCATCATCACCATCACCAACCACACAATGAAGTGCAGCGCTATGGCAAGCTCAAATTCCCAATGCCCAAGTTCAATGGAAGCAATGATCCAGATGAGTACCTTTCATGGGCATTGAAGGTGGACAAAATCTTCGTTTGCACCTATGAGGAAGAAGAAGATCGCTATGGCATCACTTGAGTTCCAAGACTATGTGATCATATGGTGGGAACAAGTCCTTGGCGCCGGCGAGAGTGAACCTCCAATCACCACTTGGGCTCAAATGAAGGAAGTCATGCGACCATTCCAACCTACTACAGCGATCTCTTCAAAAAGCTACAACTCCTCAAGCAAGGAACAAAGAGTGTTGAAGAATACTACAAGGAAATGGAGATAGCCATTGATAGAAGTAAAAGTGTCCGTCTTTCGATGAGATGATGGATATCGCTTTGGTGGAAATCGACTTTGGCGATCCGACTCTGAGCGTCGAGGCGTCGCACTGTGTCGCTAAACCAACTCCGAGAGGTTAATGACCCACTTGGGAGCACGATCAACGACCACGAGGTCTGTTTCCTGCGACAAATGAAGAACAAGCAAAAACCGAGATTGCAATGGATATTCGAATATAAGATAAGCTTTATTGATCAAGGTGGGGTTCTCTTGGCCTTGTAAAGTCGTTGAACACAAGCGAAATGCTGTGAAGTTGCCTATGTAAACTTTAATCTAAACAAAACCCAAAGTCTAAGCGATGCCCTAAGGGCTGTATATATGGAGGAAGGCGGGAAATTTCGTGGCCCTTGAGGAGGGTCCAAAACCAACCGTAACTCTTGTTTACATATCTGGACTCTAAAATAGCCTATAATCAAGTATTTCGAAATTACATGGGCCTGGCCCAATTATAAAATGTGCCAGCACCTATAATAGCCTCACAGGCGAAAATTAGAAGTAGCATCTTGTATATTTTGTCCAAGGCTTCATCACACTCATTATGGTGGCTAGCGTCACGAAATCATCACTTGTAACTCCGTTCTTGTTTCGTTAGCATACCATCATCTCATGCTTGTTCTTCCTCGGTGTTCATCCTTCTCCAAACTAGGCCCTTCATTTGTAAGCAAAACAAATGTATCCAATTTATGCAGCATCATATTCTCATGAACATTAGAATCATTACAAGAAACAAAAGTACACAGTAATTTAATTGGCGGTAGCGATGATAGCGAGAAGGTGTCCCGTCTTTCGATGAGATGGTGGATTTCGCTTTGGTGGAAGTCGACTTTGGCGATCCGACTACTGCGTCGAGGGCGTCAGCGCATATATGTCGCTAAACCAACTCCGAAGGTTATTGACCCGCGGCGAACACGATCAACGACCACGAGGTCTATTTCCTGCGAGCAAGCGAAGAACAAGCAAAACTGAGATTGCAATCTGGATATTGCGAATATAAGATAAGCTTTATTGATCAAGGTGGGGTTACGGCGTGCCATGCAGTCGTTGAACACAAAGCAATCTGTGAAGTGCAATGATGGCGAACTTTTAATCTAAACAAAACCCAAAGTCTAAGCGGTGCAGGGCTGTATATATATATGGAGGAAGAGGGGTGAATTTCGTGGCCCTTGGTGGAGGTCCGAAACTAACCCTATCTCTTGTTCCCCACACATCTGGACTCTAAAATAGCCTATACTAATGTATTTCAAAATTACATGGGCTGGCCCAATAATAAGGTGCCTGAGCACCTAGAATAGCCTCTGGGCGCAATTTATGGAGTGGCATCTTGTATATTTCGTCCAAGGCTTCATGCACTCATTATGGTGGCTTCAAAGTCACAGAAATCATCACTTGTAACTCCATTCTTCCCCCTTAGCATGCCATCATCTCCATGCTTGTTCTTGCTCAATGTTCATCCTTCTCCAAGCTAGGCCCTTCATTTGTAAGCAAAACAAATGTATCCAATTTAAGCGCATCATATTCTCATGAACATTAGAATCATTACCAAGAAATGAAAGTACCTAGTAATTTAGTTGGCGTCTTGGCTCTGTAGTGGTCGGTATGTGTATAGCGGCGGGGCTGTGGGTGTAACAATTGTATTGATGTCCTCATCATCCTTCCTTCTTGAAATGAAGTAGTCCTCGGCGATTCATCTTCCTCACCCAAATATGGCTTCAAATCTGCAATGTTAAAGTGGGACTAACCCCAAAATCTGCAGGCAGCTCAAGTTTATATGCATTATCATTTACTTTCTCCACACCTTAAAGGGACCAGCGACACGTGGCATTAGCTTTGATTTGAAATCGAAATCTATCCTTCGCATAAATGTAACCAAACAAGATCTCGGTGCAAACACAACATGTTTTCTACCCTTATCTCCAGCAAGTTTATATTTAGCATTCATCGCTCAATGTTTTCCTTAGTTAACTCATGATATGTGGAAACAATATCTCCACTATAGAGGACAAGAAATTTTGGGGAGGTCAGGCAAAAAGCATCACTGGAAAATGAAGTACTTTCAAGGACTCCCATAGAATGGACCGATGTTCACTAAAACGGTCATAACATTGTCATTCGGAGTCCGTGTCGAACCCAAAAGTATTCAAACTACTCGCGCCGAGCGTGCGAATCCATAATGTAGTCCCCGCTTGCGCCAGGAGGCCCGGACTACCCTCAAATTCGGCCTTAAGCGGGACTTTTTGGCCCTGAAATTCAAAGAACATCATTCGTCGCTGTTTTTTGAACAAGTTTTTGAACCCATTGGCAGTTCCTATTGAAGGAAATTCGAGAGATTATGTTGTTTATGGACATTAGCCCCCGGTAGGGGCAAACATACCTTTGTGCAGATGCTCTATGGTCTACACAATCTCATTTGGCCGTAAATTGAAGAATATTCAGCGGCTATATGCCGTATTCTCCTTGTTTTCGCCGGATGGCATGTTGTAACTCATGCGCGTGAAAGCCAAGAACAAACGGCATTCCTGGCATCGGTCAAGATATATGTGGAAAGAATATCTCCACTATAGAGGACAAGAAATTTTGGGGCGGTCAGGCAAAAAGCATCGCGGGAAAATGAAGTACTTTCAAGGACTCCCATAGAATTGACCGATGTTCACTAAAACGGTCATAACATTGTCATTCGGAGTCCGTGTCGAACCCACAAGTACTCAAACTACTCGCGCCGAGCGTGCGAATCCATAATATACTCACCGCTTGCGCCAGGAGGCCCGGAGTGCGCTCAAATTCGGCCTTAAGCAGGACTTTTTGGCCATGAAATTCAAAGAACATCATTCGTCGCTGTTTTTCGGATAATTTTCTGAACCCATTGGCACTTCCTATTGAAGGAAATTCGAGAGATTATGTTTCTTATAGAAATAAGCCCCCTTGGTAGGAACAAACGTACCTTTGTGCGGATGCTCTATGGTCCACGAGATCTCATTTGGCCGTAAATTGAAGAATATCCAGCGGCTATATGCCTTATTCTCATTGTTTTCGCCGGATGGCATGTTGTAACTCATGCGCGTGAAAGCCAAGAACAAAAGGCATTCCTGGCATCGGTCAATATATATGTGGAAACAATATCTCCACTATAGAGGACAAGAAATTTTGGGAGGTCGGGCAAAAAGCATCCTTTGGAAAATGAAGTACTTTCAAGGACTCCCATAGAATGGACCGATGTTCACTAAAATGGTCATAACATTGTCATTCGGAGTCCGTGTCGAACCCACAAGTATTCAAACTACTCGCGCCAAGCGTGCGAATCCATAATGTAGTCCCCGCTTGCGCCAGGAGGCCCGGAGTACCCTCAAATTCGGCCTTAAGCGGGACTTTTTGGCCCTGAAATTCAAAGAACATCATTAAATCATTGTTTTTTGAACAAGTTTTTGAACCCATTGGCAGTTCCTATTGAAGGAAATTCGAGAGATTATGTTGTTTATGGACATTAGCCCCGGTAGAAATAAACATACCTTTGTGCAGATGCTCTATGGTCTACACAATCTCATTTGGCCGTAAATTGAAGAATATTCAGCGGCTATATGCCTTATTCTCCTTGTTTTCGCCGGATGGCATGTTGTAACTCATGCGCGTGAAAGCCAAGAACAAAAGGCATTCCTGGCATCGGTCAATATATATGTGGAAACATTATCTCCACTATAGAGGACAAGAAATTTTGGGAGGTCGGGCAAAAGCATCCTTTGGAAAATGAAGTACTTTCAAGGACTCCCATAGAATGGACCGATGTTCACTAAAACGGTCATAACATTGTCATTCGGAGTCCGTGTCGAACCCACAAGTATTCAAACTACTCGCGCCGAGCGTGTGAATCCATAATGTAGTCCCCGCTTGCGCCAGGAGGCCCGGAGTACCCTCAAATTCGGCCTTAAGCGGGACTTTTCGGCCCTGAAATTCAAAGAACATCATTCGTCGGTGTTTTTTGAACAAGTTTTTGAACCCATTGGCAGTTCCTATTGAAGGAAATTCAAGAGATTATGTTGTTTATGGACATTAGCCCCCCGGTAGGGGCAAACATACCTTTGTGCAGATGCTCTATGGTCTACACAATCTCATTTGGCTGTAAATTGAAGAATATTCAGCGGCTATATGCCTTATTCTCCTTGTTTTCGCCGGATGGCATGTTGTAACTGATGCGCGTGAAAGCCAAGAATAAACGGCATTCCTGGCATCGGTCAAGATATATGTGGAAAGAATATCTCCACTATAGAGGACAAGAAATTTTGGGGCGGTCAGGCAAAAAGCATCGCGGGAAAATGAAGTACTTTCAAGGACTCCCATAGAATTGACCGATGTTCACTAAAACGGTCATAACATTGTCATTCGGAGTCCGTGTCGAACCCACAAGTACTCAAACTACTCGCGCCGAGCGTGCGAATCCATAATATACTCACCGCTTGCGCCAGGAGGCCCGGAGTGCGCTCAAATTCGGCCTTAAGCAGGACTTTTTGGCCATGAAATTCAAAGAACATCATTCGTCGCTGTTTTTCGGATAATTTTCTGAACCCATTGGCACTTCCTATTGAAGGAAATTCGAGAGATTATGTTTCTTATAGAAATAAGCCCCCTTGGTAGGAACAAACGTACCTTTGTGCGGATGCTCTATGGTCCACGAGATCTCATTTGGCCGTAAATTGAAGAAATCCAGCGGCTATATGCCTTATTCTCATTGTTTTCGCCGGATGGCATGTTGTAACTCATGCGCGTGAAAGCCAAGAACAAAAGGCATTCCTGGCATCGGTCAATATATATGTGGAAACAATATCTCCACTATAGAGGACAAGAAATTTTGGGGAGGTCAGGCAAAAAGCATCACTGGAAAATGAAGTACTTTCAAGGACTCCCATAGAATGGACCGATGTTCACTAAAACGGTCATAACATTGTCATTCGGAGTCCGTGTCGAACCCACAAGTATTCAAACTACTCGCGCCAAGCGTGCGAATCCATAATGTAGTCCCCGCTTGCGCCAGGAGGCCCGGAGTACCCTCAAATTCGGCCTTAAGCGGGACTTTTTGGCCCTGAAATTCAAAGAACATCATTCGTCGCTATTTTTTGAACAAGTTTTTGAACCCATTGGCAGTTCCTATTGAAGGAAATTTGAGAGATTATGTTGTTTATGGACATTAGCCCCCCGGTAGGGGCAAACATACCTTTGTGCAGATGCTCTATGGTCTACACAATCTCATTTGGCCGTAAATTGAAGAATATTCAGCGGCTATATGCCTTATTCTCGTTGTTTTCGCCGGATGGCATGTTGTAACTCATGCGCATGAAAGCCAAGAACAAACGGCATTCCTGGCATCGGTCAAGATATATGTGGAAAGAATATCTCCACTGTAGAGGACAAGAAATTTTGGGGCGGTCAGGCAAAAAGCATCGCGGGAAAATGAAGTACTTTCAAGGACTCCCATAGAATTGACCGATGTTCACTAAAACGGTCATAACATTGTCATTCGGAGTCCGTGTCGAACCCACAAGTACTCAAACTACTCGCGCCGAGCGTGCGAATCCATAATATACTCACCGCTTGCGCCAGGAGGCCCGGAGTGCGCTCAAATTCAGCCTTAAGCAGGACTTTTTGGCCATGAAATTCAAAGAACATCATTCGTCGCTGTTTTTCGGACAAGTTTCTGAACCCATTGGCACTTCCTATTGAAGGAAATTCGAGAGATTATGTTTCTTATAGAAATAAGCCCCCTTGGTAGGAACAAACGTACCTTTGTGCGGATGCTCTATGGTCCACGCAATCTCATTTGGCCGTAAATTGAAGAATATCCAGCGGCTATATGCCTTATTCTCCTTGTTTTATTTGGATGGCATGTTGTAACTCATGCGCGTGAAAGCCAAGAACAAAAGGCATTCTGGCATCCGTCAATATATATGTGGAAACAATATCTCCACTATAGAGGACAAGAAATTTTGGGCGGTCGGCAAAAAGCGTCACGGAAAATGAAGTACTTTCAAGGACTCCCATAGAATGGACCGATGTTCACTAAAGCGGTCATAACATTGTCATTGAGTCCGTGTCGAACCCACAAGTACTCAAACTACTCGCGCCGGCGTGCGAATCCATAATAAAGTCCCGCTTGCGCTAGGAGGCCGGAGTACCCTCAAATTCGCCTTAAGCGGGACTTTTGGCCTGAAATTCAAAGAACATCATTAAATCGCTGTTTTTGGACAAGTTTACAATCCATTGGCAGTTCCTATTGAAGGAAATTGAGAGATTATGTTGCTTATGGACATTAGCCCCCTGGTAGGGACAAATGTACCTTTGTGCGGATGCTCTATGGTCCACATAATCTCATTTGTCCGTAAATTGAAGAATATCCAGCGGCTATATGCCTTATTCTCCTTGTTTTCGCCGGATGGCATGTTGTAAGTCATGCGCGTGAAAGCCAAGAACAAAAGGCATTCCTGGCATCGGTCAATATATATGTGGAAACAATACACTATATAGGACAAGAAATTTTGGGGCGGTCAGGCAAAAAGCGTCACGGGAAAATGAAGTACTTTCAAGGACTCCCATCGAATGGGCCGATGTTCACTAAAACGGTCATAACATTGTCATTGGTCCGTGTCGAACCCACAAGTACTCAAACTACTCGCGCGGCGTGCGAATCCATAATATACTCACCGCTTGCGCCAGAGGCTGGAGTGCCCTCAAATTCGACCTTAAGCGGGACTTTTGGCCTGAAATTTAAAGAACATCATTAAATCATTTTTTTTGGACAAGTTTACGAACCCATTGGCACTTCCGTTGAAGGAAATTCGAGAGATTATGTTGCTTATAGACATTAGCCCCCTGGTAGGGACAAACGTACCATTGTGCGGATGCTCTATGGTCCACGCAATCTCATTTGGCCGTAAATTGAAGAATATCCAGCGGCTATATGCCTTATTCTCCTAGTTTTCGCCGGATGGCATGTTGTAACTCATGCGCGTGAAAGCCAAGAACAAAAGGCATTCCTGGCATCGGTCAATATATATGTGGAAACAATATATCCACTATAGAGGACAAGAAATTTTGGGGCAGTCAGGCAAAAAGCGTCACGGGAAAATGAAGTACTTTCAAGGACTCCCATAGAATGGAACAATGTTCACTAAAACGGTCATAACATTGTCATTCAGAGTCCGTGTCGAACCCACAAGTACTCAAACTACTCGCGCCGAGCGTGCGAATCCATAATATAGTCCCCGCTTGCGCCAGGAGGCCCGGAGTACCCTCGAATTCGGCCTTAAGCGGGACTTTTCGGCCCTGAAATTCAAAGAACATCATTTGTCGCTGTTTTTTGAACAAGTTTATGAACCCATTGGCACTTCCTATTGAAGGAAATTCGAGAGATTATGTTGCTTATGGACATTAGCACCCCTGGTAGGGACAAACGTACCTTTGTGCAGATGCTCTATGGTCCCCGCAAACTCATTTGGCCGTAAATTGAAAAATATCCAGCGGCTATATGCCTTATTCTCCTTGTTTTCGCCGGATGGCATGTTCTAACTCATGCGCGTGAAAGCCAAGAACAAATGGCATTCCTGGCATCGGTCAATATATATGTGGAAACAATATCTCCACTATATAGGACAAGAAATTTTGGGGCGGTCAGGCAAAAAGTGTCACGGGAAAATGAAGTACTTTCAAGGACTCCCATAGAATGGACCGATGTTCCCTAAAACGGTCATAACATTGTCATTCGGAGTCCGTGTCGAACCCACAAGTACTCAAACTACTACTTTTGGCGTGCGAATCCATAATATACTCACCGCTTGCGCCAGAGGCCCGGAGTACCCTCAAATTCGCCTTAAGCGGGACTTTTGGCCTGAAATTCAAAGAACATCATTAAATCATTGTTTTTGAACAAGTTTATGAGCCCATTGGCACTTCCTATTGAAGGAAATTCGAGAGATTATGTTGCTTATGGACATTAGACCCCTCGTAGGGACAAACGTACCTTTGTACAGATGCTCTATGGTCCACGCAATCTCATTTGGCCGTAAATTGAAGAATATCCAGGAGCTATAAGCCTTATTTTCCTTGTTTTCGCCGGAGGGCATGTTGTAACTCATGCGCGTGAAAGCCAAGAATAAAAGGCATTCCTGGCATCGGTCAATATATATGTGGAAACAATATCTCCACTATAGAGGACAAGAAATTTTGGGGCGGTCAGGCAAAAAGCGTCACGGGAAAATGAAGTACTTTCAAGGACTCCCATAGAATGGACCGATGTTCACTAAAACGGTCATAACATTGTCATTCGGAGTCCGTGTTAAACCCACAAGTACTCAAACTACTCGCGCCGAGCATGCGAATCCATAATATACTCACCGCTTGCGCCAGGAGGCCCGGAGCGCCCTCAAATTCGGCCTTAAGCAGGACTTTTTGGCCCTGAAATTCAAAGAACATCATTCGTCGCTGTTTTTCGGACAAGTTTCTGAACCCATTAGCACTTCCTATTGAAGGAAATTTGAGAGATTATGTTGCTTATGGACATTAGCCCCCCTGGTAGGGACAAACGTACATTTGTGCGGATGCTCTATGGTCCACGCAATCTCATTTGGCCGTAAATTGAAGAATATCCAGCGGCTATATGCCTTATTCTCCTTGTTTTCGCGGATGGCATGTTGTAACTCATGCGGCGTGAAAGCCAAGATCAAAAGGCATTCACGGCATCGATCAATATATATGTGAAACAATATCTCCACTATAGAGGACAAGAAATTTTGGGCGGTCGGGCAAAAAGCGTCACGGAAAATGAAGTACTTTCAAGGACTCCCATAGAATGGACCGATGTTCACTAAAGCGGTCATAACATTGTCATTCGAGTCCGTGTCGAACCCACAAGTACTCAAACTACTCGCGCGCGGCGTGCGAATCCATAATATAGTCCCGCTTGCGCCTGAAGGCGGAGTACCCTCAAATTCGGCTTTAAGAGGGACTTTCGGCCTGAAATTCAAAGAACATCATTAAATCATTGTTTTTGAACAAGTTTATGAACCCATTGGCACTTCCTATTGAAGGAAATTCGAGATTATGTTGCTTATGGACATTAGCCCCCCTGGTAGGGACAAACGTACCTTTGTGCAGATGCTCTATGGTCCACGGAATCTCATTTGGCCGTAAATTGAAGAATATCCAGCGGCTATATGCCTTATTCTCCTTGTTTTCGCCGGAGGGCATGTTGTAACTCATGCGCGTGAAAGCCAAGAATAAAAGGCATTCCTGGCATCGGTCAATATATATGTGGAATTAATATCTCCACTATAGAGGACAAGAAATTTTGGGCCGGTCAGGCAACAAGCGTCATGGGAAAATGAAGTACTTTCAAGGACTCCAATAGAATGGACCGATGTTCACTAAAACGGTCATAACATTTTCACTCAGAGTCCGTGTCGAACCCACAAGTAGTCAAACTACTCGCGCCGAGCGTGCGAATCCATAATATACTCATCGGTTGCGCCAGGAGGCCCGGAGTGCCATCAAATTCGGCCTTAAGCAGGACTTTTTGGCCCTGAAATTCAAAGAACATCGTTCGTTGCTCTTTTTCGAACAAGTTTCTGAACCCATTGGCACTTCCTATTGAAGGAAATTCGAGAGATTATGTTGCCTATACACATTAGCCCCCCTGGTAGGGACAAACGTACCTTTTTGCGGATGCTCTATGGTCCACGCAATCTCATTTGGCCGTAATTTGAAGAATATCCAGCGACTATAGACATTAGCTTATAGACATTAGCCCCCCTGGTAGACAAACGCTTATAGACATTAGCCCCCCTGGTAGGGACAAACGTACCTTTGTGCGGATGCTCTATGGTCCACGCAATCTTATTTGGCCGTAAATTGAAGAATATCCAGCGGCTATATGCCTTATTATCCTTGTTTTCGCTGGGTGGCATGTTGTAACTCATGCGCGTGAAAGCCAAGAACAAAAGGCATTCCTGGCATCGGTCAATATATATGTGGAAACAATATCTCCACTATAGAGGACAAGAAATTTTGGGGCGGTCAGGCAAAAAGCATCACTGGAAAATGAAGTACTTTCAAGGACTCCCATACAATGGACCGATGTTCACTAAAGCGGTCATAACATTGTCATTGAGTCCGTGTCGAACCCACAAGTACACAAACTACTCGCGCGGCGTGCGAATCCATAATATACTCACCGCTTGCGCAGAGGCCAGGCGCCCTCAAATTCGACCTTAAGCAGGACTTTTGGCCCTAAAATTCAAAGAACATCTTTAAATCATTGTTTTTGAACAATTTTCGAACCCATTGGCACTTCCTATTGAAGGAAATTCGAGAGATTATGTTGCTTATAGACATTAGCCCCCGGTAGGGACAAGCGTACCTTTGTGCGGATGCTCTATGGTCCACATAATCTCATTTGGCGTAAATTGAAGAATAACCAGCGACTATATGCCTTATTCTACTTGTTTTCGCTGGATGGCATGTTGTAACTCATGCGCGTGAAAGCCAAGAACAAAAGGCATTCCTGGCATCGGTCAATATATATGTGGAAACAATATCTCCACTATAGAAGACAGGAAATTTCGGGGTGGTCAGGCAAAAAGCATCGCGGGAAAATGAAGTACTTTAAAGGACTCCCATAGAATGGATCGATGTTCGCTAAAACGGTCATAACCTTGTCATTCGGAGTCCGTGTTGAACCCACAAGTACTCAAACTACTCGCGCCGAGCGTGCGAATCCATAATATACTCACCGCTTGCGCCAGAGGCCCGAGTGCCCTCAAATTGACCTTAAGCAGGACTTTTGGCCTGAAATTCAAAGAACATCATTAAATCATTGTTTTTTTGGACAAGTTTACAACCCATTGGCACTTCCTATTGAAGGAAATTTGAGAGATTATGTTGCTTATAGACATTAGCCCCCTGGTAGGGACAAACCTACCTTTGTGCGGATGCTCTATGGTCCATGCAATCTCATTTGGTAAATAAATTGAAGAATATCCAGCGACTATATGCCTTATTCTCCTTGTTTTATTTGGAGGGCATGTTGTAACTCATGCGGCGTGAAAGCCAAGAACAAAAGGCATTCTGGCATCGGTCAATATATATGTGAAACATTATCTCCACTATAGAGGACAGGAAATTTCGGGTGGTCGGGCAAAAAGCATCATGGAAAATGAAGTACTTTAAAGGACTCCTATAGAATGGATCGATGTTACTAAAGCGGTCATAACCTTGTCATTGGTCCGTGTTGAACCCACAAGTACTCAAACTACTCGCGCCCGGCGTGCGAATCCATAATATACTCACCGCTTGCGCCAGAGGCTGGAGTGCCCTCAAATTCGACCTTAAGCAGGACTTTTGGCCTGAAATTCAAAGAACATCATTAAATCATTGTTTTTGGACAAGTTTCTGAACCCATTGGCACTTCCTATTGAAGGAAATTTGAGAGATTATGTTGCTTATAGACATTAGCCCCCCTGGTAGGGACAAACCTACCTTTGTGCAGATGCTCTATGGTCCATGCAATCTCATTTGGTCGTAAATTGAGGAATATCCAGCGGCTATATGCCTTATTCTCCTTGTTTTCGCCGGATGGCATTTTGTAACTCATGCGCGTGAAAGCCAAGAACAAAAATCATTCCTGGCATCGATCAATATATATGTGGAAACAATATCTCCACTATAGAGTACAAGAAATTTTGGGGCGGTCAGGCAAAAAGCATCACTGGAAAATGAAGTACTTTCAAGGACTCCCATAGAATGGACCGATGTTCACAAAAACGGTCATAACATTGTCATTTGGAGTCCGTGTCGAACACACAAGTACACAAACTACTCGCGCCGAGCATGCGAATCCATAATATAGTCCCCGCTTGCGCCAGGAGGCCCGGAGTACCCTCAAATTGACCTTAAGTGGGACTTTTGGCCTGAAATTCAAAGAACATCATTAAATCATTTGTTTTTGAACAAGTTTCAACCCATTGGCACTTCCTATTGAAGGAAATTCGAGAGATTATGTTGCTTATGGACATTAGCCCCCCTGGTAGGGACAAACGTACCTTTGTGCGGATGCTCTACGGTCCATGCAATCTCATTTGGCCGTAAATTGAAGAATATCTAGCGGCTATATGCCTTATTCTCCTTGTTTTCGCCGGATGGCATGTTGTAACTCATGCGCGTGAAAGCCAAGAACAAAAGGCATTCCTGGCATCGGTCAATATATATGTGGAAAGAATATCTCCACTATAGAGGACAAGAAATTTTGGGGCGGTCAGGCAAAAAGCGTCACGGGAAAATGAAGTACTTTCAAGGACTCCCATAGAATGGACCGATGTTCACTAAAACGGTCATAGCATTGTCATTCGGAGTCCGTGTCGAACTCACAAGTACTCAAACTACTCGTGCCGAACGTGCGAATCCATAATATACTCCCGGCTTGCGCCAGGAGGCCCGGAGTACCCTCAAATTCGGCCTTAAGCAGGACTTTTTGGCCCTGAAATTCAAAAAACATCATTCGTTGCTGTTTTTCGGACAAGTTTCTCAACCCATTCGAGAGATTATGTTGCTTATAGACATTAGCCCCCCTGGTAGGGACATACGTACCTTTGTGCAGATGCTCTATGGTCCACGCAATCTCATTTGGCCGTAAATTGAAGAATATCCAGCGGCTATATGCCTTATTCTCCTTGTTTTCGCCGGATGGCATGTTGTAACTCATGTGCGTGAAAGCCAAGAACAAAAGGCATTCCTGGCATCGGTCCATATATAAGGGAGGAGCACACTCTGAATTTTTTTTCCGGACGTCCGGTAGCTGGGCACCCGAGAGGAAATTAATGGAAATCCGAGGCCACCGGACGACCGGACGACCAGCACCCGAGCCAAAATTACGGAAGTCCAACATCTACGGACGTCCGGACCGTCCCGAAGCTCCGGACGACCGACGTCTTCCGGACGTCCGACACCTGAGTGGCCGCAGCCATGGGCCGATGCCCTTGTACCCCTTCACTTTGACCCCCATTTGCACTACGACTATAAATAGGTCTCTCCCACCTCCAAGCTAGGGTTAGCATTGTGATAGCTCGTTTGATATAGAGCATTGCTTGTCCGTACCGAATCTACTCCACGTGTGGGACCATGCCTCTTCGGAGAAGATCCATCTGGATTCAAGGCCTCCATCCGGAGAAGACAATCAAGACCTCCTCACCTAGAAGAACGGTTACTCTTGTATCTTCCCTTGTTGACTTTGAATCTTGTGCTACCTTATGCTTTCGGTGATCTAGCCCTTGTGTGATCAATTACATGTCGGTTGAGTGATTCTCTCATTTCTCCCCGTGATTTCCCTTGTGTTCTTCCGCGCGTTCTTTGTGTTTCTCCGTAGGATCCACTCCAAACGTGAAAGATCGGCCCCATAGGGTTCCGCCCTACATCATCTTGCTATCATGAGCCACGTTGATCACGTTTTTGGAGCCCCTATCCCGTGTTTTCTAGCTTGATTTTGTTGTTTTCGTCCTAAATCCGAAAATTCCCCACCAAAAATAGCCCCAAATTTTTTTGTAATTTGCTGGTGAATTGAAATATTGTGGGATTTGGTCCATGGATTTGTGTTGCTGCATGTGGATCTAGCTTTCCCCACCCTCGCCATCCTTTTCCATCCACTAATCCACTCGATTTTGACCTCACCATCTTCCTCCACCCCAAAATCGTGCAGTTCATCCCATGCCCGATTTTCGCCCATGCACCGGACGACCGGACCCTGCCGGACGTCCAACGACCGGACGACCATGACCCCCGGACGTCCGTGAAACTCTGATGAAACTGAAT
Source organism: Aegilops speltoides (assembly GCA_021437245.1). Classification (NCBI taxonomy): domain Eukaryota; kingdom Viridiplantae; phylum Streptophyta; class Magnoliopsida; order Poales; family Poaceae; genus Aegilops; species Aegilops speltoides. The sequence continues at coordinate 299,122,610 of CM038147.1, forward strand.
ATTGTTCAGTTCGGCCACCACCACAACCCCACCTTCCACCACATCTTCCAAACCAACATACACCAACATCATCCCCAATACCTCCTATGACGATTTTGACACATTTTGATCTTTGAGATTTTGAGTTGTGGCTCCCGTGTCCTATTGTGTTTCGGCTATATAGGTACAGTTCGACATCATCATCATCGCGCTCATCTTCACAAGGGTCTCATCATCGCCAAGGACGGTAACATCGACGACATCTTTGTCATACCTTGCAATTGCATTGATACCCACATTGCCTTACTTTTGCGTAGCTTACCCATCGAGACTAGCCATTCAGTATTGCCGGCAACGTGACTTGTGCACATTAGTGATCACACTACATAGCATACATACCATACCATAGTGGTGCATATCTTGGCATAAACTTGTGTGTCACAAAGTTGTCATCGCATACACAATTGCTATCTTGGTTCGTGAAGTTTTTCATAAGAAAAGAGCTCAAAAGTGAAAGAGCCACCCAAGCTTTTAAGCAAAGAGGAAAGATAAGCAAAGAGCTTATGAGCAAGAACAATGGCATCATACTACATTAAGATTGTCATATTGGATCATCTTGGATCATTGCACCGAAATACCATACATATAGCATACTTGGGATCGAGATCGTTGCATTTTTGCCTAGTAGGTTGTGCACAAGTTCCGTATCCGCTTATTGTGCAATCGTGCTAGCGTCTCTCTAGTATTGTGCAACAAGAGCATTTTCGTGGATTCCACATTTTGGCTCACTTTTGGTTTGCACAATCCCATTTATCTATTTGCGTGTGTGTTTCCGTGTGCCCCTACTTGCTTGGTATATTTGTTGCATTTGCAAATTTGTGAACCTTTTCCAACATTATTAAAGCTCACTTACGATTGCATCAAATTTTGTGCCACCATCCTAACCAAGCTCCACCATAAGATTTTACTTGTGTAGGTGTGAGAACCGACAAGGATTGGTACCAATAGTGCTATTTCATTGTCCGCATTTGAGTGAACTTGATTCATTGTCAACATCGGTCAAGGTACATTGGTATAAGTTCTTCTCTTTCTACCACTCACATTTTGCTTGGAATGATGGATAGGCCGAGTACTTCTACCAACCCACTCTTCATCGAGCAAGACGACGACATGTCATCATACGGCACCAAGAGCCACCCCTTTGGTGCACAACGAGCGTTGCATCAAGAGCAACAAGCAATGAACGACCGCATCGACAACCTCGCCACCGACTTGCGACTCTCCGAGCAACGTACACGAGACTACTTCGACAACAAGCTTGATGCGCACAAGCAAGAGAATGAGGCAAGAATGGACGAGATCCGAGCTTTGTTGGTGAACCGGCCTCCTTCAACTTCTTCATACTCAAGACAGAGCCACTCAAGTCGACACTCCGATGACTCCTTCTCCGGCTCAAGTACACCATCATCGAACACTCTTCGACGAGCCGCGCGTCAAGACCGTCATGCATCTCGCAACCCACTACACGATAAGCATTCACAAGAGCAAGTCGATGAGCAAGTCCCTCGTCCTCACTCAAACCAAGTCGCTTTTGCTCAAGCTCAAGAACGACAACGACTACGGCGCCAACTGGAAGAACCAGCGCGTCTACACCAAGAGCAACAGGACACCGAGGCCCAACGTCTTCAACATCAACTACGTGAAGCGCAAGCTCTTGAGGCGCAACGTGCCCTTCAAGAATCATGTCGAGCCATCGCCAACCGCAATCACGAACGGCGCAATCAAGAGGAAGCCCTTCGAGAAGAAATCCAAGAGAGGAACTACCAACCACGCGTGCAACGTCAAGTTCCTCAAACTCATTCACAAGCTCGTCAAGCTCCACCTCAACCTCAAGTTCAACAAGAGCAAGTTGATCATGGACTTCCTCCATGCCAAGAGCAACATGAGGATGATTACCCTCCACGTCAAGGGCGTCATCATCACCATCACCAACCACACAATGAAGTGCAACGCTATGGCAAGCTCAAATTCCCAATGCCCAAGTTCAATGGAAGCAATGATCCCGATGAGTACCTTTCATGGGCATTGAAGGTGGACAAAATCTTTCGTTTGCACAACTATGAGGAAGAGAAGAAGATCGCTATGGCATCACTTGAGTTCCAAGACTATGTGATCATATGGTGGGAACAAGTCCTTGAGCGCCGAAAAGCGAGAGGTGAACCTCCAATCACCACTTGGGCTCAAATGAAGGAAGTCATGCGAGCACGTTTTGTGCCAACCTACTACAACCGCGATCTCTTCAAGAAGCTACAACTCCTCAAGCAAGGAACAAAGAGTGTTGAAGAATACTACAAGGAAATGGAGATAGCCATTGATAGAAGTAAAGGTGTCCCGTCTTTCGATGAGATGATGGATATCGCTTTGGTGGAAGTCGACTTTGACGATCCGACTACGAACGTGCGAGGGCGTCGCACTTTAGCAATCGCTAAACCAACTCCGAGAGGTTAATGACCACGCCGGAGCACGATCAACCTGACCACGAGGGTCTGTTTCCTGCGAGCAAATGAAGAACAAGCAAGAAACCGAGATTGCAATCTGGATATTGCGAATATAAGATGAAAGCTTTATTGATCAAGGTGGGGTTCTGCGACGCCTTTGTCTGGTCGTTGAACACAAACGAAGTACGCGAAGTTGCAGCTATAGCAAACTTTAATCTAAACAAAACCCAAAGTCTAAACGATGCCCTAAGGGCTGTATATATGGAGGAAGACGGGGAAATTTCGTGGCCCTTGAGGGAGGGGTCCAAAACCAACCGTAACTCTTGTTTCCCCACATATACGGACTCTAAAAATAGCCTATAATCAAGTATTTCGAAATTACATGGGCCTGGCCCAATTATAAAGTGACGCAGCACCTATAATAGCCTCTGGACGAAAATTATGAAGTAGCATCTTGTATATTTTGTCCAAGGCTTCATGCACTCATTATGGTGGCTTCAACGTCCTGAAATCATCACTTGTAACTCCGTTCTTGTTCCCGTTGCGCATACCATCATCTCCATGCTTGTTCTTCCTCCAGTGTTCATCCTTCTCCAAACTAGGCCCTTCATTTGTAAGCAAAACAAATGTATCCAATTTATGCAGCATCATATTCTCATGAACATTAGAATCATTACCAAGAAACAAAAGTACCTGGTAATTTAATTGGCGGCGCGATGATAGAGGCAGAGGTGTCCCGTCTTTCGATGAGATGGTGGATTTCGCTTTGGTGGAAGTCGACTTTGACGATCCGACTACGAAGCGAGGACGTCGCATATATGTCGCTAAACCAACTCCGAGAGGTTATTGACCCGCGCGAACACGATCAACGACCACGAGGGTCTATTTCCTGCGAGCAAGCGAAGAACAAGCAAGAAACTGAGATTGCAATCTGGATATTGCGAATATAAGACGAAAGCTTTATTGATCAAGGTGGGGTTCTGCGGCGCCTTTGTGCAGTCGTTGAACACAAGCGAAATGCTGCGAAGTTGCGATATGGCGAACTTTTAATCTAAACAAAACCCAAAGTCTAAGCGGTGCCCTAAGGGCTGTATATATGGAGGAAGAGGGTGAATTTCGTGGCCCTTGGTGGAGGGTCCAAACTAACCCTATCTCTTGTTTCCCCACACATACGGACTCTAAAATAGCCTATACTAATGTATTTCGAAATTACATGGGCCTGGCCCAATAATAAGGTGACGCAGCACCTAGAGTAGCCTCTGGACGCAATTTATGGAGTGGCATCTTGTATATTTCGTCCAAGGCTTCATGCACTCATTATGGTGGCTTCAAAGTCCTGAAATCATCACTTGTAACTCCATTCTTGTCCCCTTAGCATGCCATCATCTCCATGCTTGTTCTTGCTCCAATGTTCATCCTTCTCCAAGCTAGGCCCTTCATTTGTAAGCAAAACAAATGTATCCAATTTAGGCAGCATCATATTCTCATGAACATTAGAATCATTACCAAGAAATGAAAGTACCTAGTAATTTAGTTGGCGTGCGCGAGCTCTAGTAATTGGTCCAGTATGTATAGCAGCAGGGGCTGTGGGTGTAACAATTGTATTGATGTCCTCATCATCCTTCCCTTCTTGAAATGAAGTCGTCCTCGACGGAAGTTCATCTTCCTCACCCAAATATGGCTTCAAATCTGCAATGTTAAAAGTGGGACTAACCCCAAAATCTGCAGGCAGCTCAAGTTTATATGCATTATCATTTACTTTCTCCAACACCTTAAAGGGACCAGCAGCACGTGGCATTAGCTTTGATTTGCGCAAATCAGGAAATCTATCCTTACGCAAATGTAACCAAACAAGATCTCCAGTGCAAACACAACATGTTTTCTACCCTTATCTCCACAAGTTTATATTTAGCATTCATACGCTCAATGTTTTCCTTAGTTAACTCATGCATTTTTAAAATCAATTCAACACGTTCTTTAGCATCAAAATTAACCTTCTCCGAAGATGGAAGAGGCAACAAATCAATAGGTGCGAGGTAGGAAACCATACACAACTTCAAAAGGGCACATCTTAGTAGTAGAATGCAATGAGCGATTATAAGCAAATTCAATATGAGGCAAGCATTCCTCCCACATTTTCTTATTATTCTTTAGAACAGCCCTAAGCATAGTAGACAATGTTCTATTGACTACTTCAGTTTGTCTATCGGTTTGGGGGTGACAAGTAGAACTAAAAGCGCTTTAGTCCCCAACTTAGCCCATAAACATCTCCAAAAGTGGCTAAGAAATTTAGTATCACAATCTGAAACAATAGTATTTGGCACACCATGCAATCGAATAATTTCACGAAAGAACAAATCAGCAACATTGACAAATCATCGCTTTTATGACATGGTATAAAGTGTGCCATTTTCGAGAATCTATCCACGACAACAAATATGCTATCCTCCCTTCTTTGTTCTAGGTAAACCTAAAACAAAGTCCATAGATATATCTTCCCAAGGAACACTAGGTACAGGCAAAGGCATATATAAACCATGAGGATTGAGTCGTGACTTAGCTTTTTGACATGTAGTGCAGCGAGCAATAAAACGCTCAATATCCCGTCTCATCTTTGGCCAAAAGAAATGTGTAGCAAGTACGTCCTCCGTGTTCTTCACGCCAAAGTGTCACATTAGTCCTCCTCCATGCGCCTCCTGCAACAACAAAAGACGAACGGAGCTAGCTGGAATGCATAGCTTGTTAGCACGGAACACAAGTCCATCATTAACAACAAACTTGTTCCATGTTCTTCCTTCTTTACAATTCTGCAATACATCTTTAAAATCAGCATCATGCACATATTGATCTTTGATGGTCTCCAAACTAAATATTTTGAAGTCAAGTTGTGAAAGCATAGTGTAGCGATTTAGACAATGCATCAAGAATAACATTTTCTTTACCCTTCTTGTGTTTAATGACATAAGTGAAAGTCTCAATGAATTCAACCCATTTAGCATGTCTACGATTCAGTTTAGCTTGACTTTTAATATGTTTCAAAGATTCATGATCGTAATGTATGACAAATTCTTTGGGCCATAAATAATGTTGCCATGTTTCTAAAGTCCTAACAAGAGCATATAATTCTTTATCATAAGTAGAGTAACTCAGACTAGGCCCACTCAATTTTTCGTAAAAGTATGCAACAGGTTTGCCATCTTGTAATAACACACCTCCTAATCCAATTCCACTAGCATCACATTCAAGCTCAAAAGTCTTATTAAAATCGGGAAGTTGGAGTAAAGGAGCATGTGTCAACTTAGCTTTCAATACCGTGAAGGCCTCTTCTGTATGCGGTACCCCAAACAAAAGGCACATCCTTCTTTGTAAGCTCATTGAGAGGTGCAGCAATGGTGCTGAAATCTCTCACAAAACGCCTATAGAAACCGTTGCATCTCTCATGCTAGATGATTTGCCATGTATTGAGTGCAACAATGCTTATAGTCGTGCTCATGAGATTGCCCCATAGCATTCTCACACATGTTTGGAGATTTTGACATAGTCCTTGTGAAGCATGCTTGTCTTACCTCTTTGCACCATACCTAGTGCCTTGAATATCGCCATTGTTGCATCATATTATTCATGCACTTGTGCTTCTAATGGTTATGTGCAAGAGGAAAACCATCATGATGGATGATGTGTTTATCTACCATATCGCTCTTTGTTTTGTTTTGTCCATGTGTAGGATACTTGGACATGGTGTCGACTTCCACTTCACGTGAGTTGACCATTCGAGCTCTTGAGCGAGCCTCATACATTCTACCACGACTACTTCCACCGTATTTGCTTCCACTTGGCATTGAAGAATGCACAAGACACACTTTCACGGTGACATCCTTCTTGAGCTTGGATATTGTGGATCATACTTCATGTGTTGCTTGCACCATTTGCCGCATGTTAGAGATAATGCTTTCTATCTTGATTGCCACATTCCCATGCTTCATGACATATATACCTTGTGTTGCACCAATTTTTGGACTACTTGCTACTATCATATGGTTGGTTGCACCAATATCATTTCTTCACATATGCCATGTCCCTTTGCTTGTCAAATGTTTGACTTGATTGCCTCACACATGACCATGAACAATTGCTCTTTCCATTGTGTTGAGTGCCACAATATCTTCACTACACCCTATACAGGTTATGCTTGGATTGTCTTGCACTTGATGTGTTTAGACATTTCACTATATTTGGTGTTGTGAATGACTCTTATGCCTACCATAGACCGTTCATTGAGCTCTTTATGCATGCTTGCTATGACCTTGAGGTAGATGCTTGTTCACTTATCACATATATTTGCATCTTCCTCCCATTTGCATGCTTGTTCCCATGATAACTTGATTCGCTCAATTTATATGCTCAAATTCCGCCACACTTCTTTGTCAAACCATATGCTATGCTTGATGACAACACTTGTTGGGTGAATCACCTCTTGAATGCTTGGTTTTGCTCTTGACAACCATTTGTTTTCCAAGTGCTTGTTATCTTTGCTTTTGAAGGAATTACAAGGCGGTGCGACATTGGAGAGTGCCCATTTGGAACTACAAGATGGCGAATGCTTGGTGATCGTCCACTTCTACAGCGACATCATCTCTTTCCCATGGTGATTTGGTTCGATCAAGTCGGATCTTTCCCAAGGAGGGATGATCACAGGCATCTGGACATCACCATGTCAAGAGTTCATTTGGCAAGTGACCGCGTGCCACATCTACTTCACATACTCAAGGTGAATCTTCTCCTTTACGTGCTCACTTGACACTCTCGAGGATGGTATACTACTTGCACTCCTTACGTGTGCATGCAGGTATCGGACCTTCACGGATGTCAGGAGGAGTCAAGCGCCAAAACGACTACCATCCGCGAGAGCGTGGAAGAAGGCGGAAGAAAGGAGAAAGGCGGGCGCTGCGGGAGCCGGGCAGACGTCCGGACCGCCGTCCGGATCATCGGGCTCGGCGGATCATCCGTGCACCCGGATCATCCGGACAAATCGTCCGACGACAGAAGGGTCCTCTGAAGCGGATCATCCGGGTCACCTCCGGATCATCCGGGATGGCCGGCGGATCATCATCCGGATCATCCGGACTCGCCACTGTAGCGCAGAATCGGACCCAAAGCCCATGTATCCCTTCCCCACTCACCCCTTAGTGGCTAAGACTATAAATAGACCCCTCCACCTCCTTTCTAGGGTTAGCAAAGTGATAGCTCATTCTTAGGTGAGCTTCCTACCTATCTCTACTCTTGAGAGAGACCACTACTCCATTGGAGGCCAAGACCTCCATCTAGGAGAAGATCCCGCGGGATATCATCAAGACCCCCTTGTGGGAAGATCCATCTAGGATATCATCAAGACCTCCTCTTGGAGATGAACCTTACCTTGTACCTTTCCCTTTGATTGTTCATGTACCTTGTGGATCTTGTGTGTTTGATTGTCTAGTGGATGTGTGATTGGACTTGTTCTTGAGTGTTTCCCCTTGTGATTTCTCCGTTCTTCCCGTGTTCATCGTGTTCTTGAGGATCCACTCAAGCGTGAAAGATCGGCGAATTAGGTTTCACCCTACATCACTCCGTCTATGATGATGCGCACGAGCGTTCCTTCACAACTCCTTGGTATGGAACAAATTGTGCCTCGATTTTGCTCAGCTTGTGTGACCTGCACACTCAAAACACGTTGAGCAACTAAACATTCATACTTGTCGGTGTCTTGAGGCCATGTATTGCGTCTCATGATCGAATCATCTCCACCGTGTTCTTCCGTGTAATAAAAATAACGTCTCCTCATCATAGTCACTGCGGACTCATACCCACCATCCTCATTAGCAATCATCTGCGCTGAGATTTGCATTCTCTCGCATAATGACCTCTTACCTTAAACCGGCGACGAATAATATCCTTTGTGTGTACTTGATTGATGCCATGGAAGAAGAAGAGCTCGTGTGGCGCGACGATGCGCTCTTGGCAGATAGTGGAGGTTGTGCCTGCTTTCTTGTATCAGGCTGGGGTAGCAGTGATGGAAGTGCTGGTGTAGTGGAAGTAGAGGATGCCAGCGGTGTCCATGATGAAATCGAAGCCTGAGAAAATTATTCGGCGCCAATGCTTGTCGATCACGCACTTCACGTTCAACTTTACAAGCAAGATGGAATAAGCAGTGATATTAGTATACTCCTTATACTCTAGAATGGTATGGATCTCTCTATTTAATCCACCTATAAAACATGCAAGCATAGCTTCATTCTCCTCAACAATACCGCATCTAATCATGCCGTTTGTAATTCCTAATAATATTCTTGACGAAATTTTTCCTTGTCTTAAACGCTGCAATTTTGAAGCAATTCGTTGATAATATGGTGGAACAACGATGCGCATAGCAGTTTTCAAAGCAGCCCAAGTGGCGGGAATAGGATATAATCTACAATGTTCAGACCACTACACATGCAAAACTAGTGAAAGCACAAGCGATGCGGTAACCGTCTCTCCTTAGGATATTGTAAACATGTAAGCGTTGTTCAGTTTCTAACTCCCAAGTAAATATATATCAGGAACATATCTACCCTCAAATGGTGGAATATTCAATTTCAGGTTTAGGAATATGGACATCATCTCGTACTGGGTGGTGGTGGAGCTTACCATTACGAATATATACACGAGGTTGACCTGCTGGTGGTGGTCTTTGGTGGCTGCGTAGTTCTGATTTTGATCAACCTCATCCTCATAATCGCTCGCATACTCATCATCCTCCTCGGTACCGAGCAGTGATATAGAAACCAAAAAGCACCAATGTGATAGCGAGGCACGGAATTTTGTCTGGCTCAATAGGAACACGCTGAGCTCGTCCATCTGATTCGGAAGGCGTGGTTGTTGTTGTTGAGATGCGATAGATGCAACGGCGGTGGTTGTGGGCAACGAGCAATTCATTAAACTTGCTATCAAGCTTTGTTTGACGTCTTCTCAATGCCATCTATCTTCTCCATGGCCTCGTCAAATCTGTTTAGCACATCTTGCACTGTCCACTCATCATTTGCTGAAATTTATCATGTATAGCTGTTTGTTAATCGGGTTCTCCCAATCAGTCTAATCGACATGTGATCCTACCATGGTTAGTAGCAAATAGAAACACACAAGAATATGATCCTCTGGACTACTAGAATATGGTGGTGGTGGGGTGTCACAAATCCGTCAGCGAATCTCAAATTCTTACTAGTTCTTACCCGGCATGACGGTGGTTATCGGCAGCTGTTGTAGTCAAAACTCTCAAAGCTTGGATAGAAGCGATTTCAGGGAGAGTCAAGCGCCTGACGTAGATGTATGTGGAGCTGGGAAGGCTTATAATATGGTAACAAAAAGGGTCGATAATCAATTCGGAGATGCAAAGTTGAATAAGCGCTTCAGCAGCGATCTTTGCTGGTCCTAGGCTGAACCGTGCTAGAGGCGCGAGCCTAGAACACTAACAAAATCCGCAGCGGCGGCGCATAATCAAGGGAGAGCACACTCACGAAAAAAAGTTCTCCTTTTTCGTTTTTTTACTTTTTCCTCTTTTTTTTGAAGCTGGAACTATTTTTCTTCTGCGGATGGCTCGGAGTTAGGGGTCCTTCTCTGTCACGACTCGGTATCGCGTGATCTGAAATCGAGAACAATGCAACAATTCTGGACTCGGACTAGGGTGGTGGCGGAGATGAATCTGGTGGAACTTCGGTGGTGGCGGAGATGAATCTGGTGGAGCCGGGTGGCGAATATATGTTGGTGAACTTCGGATTAGGTGATGGCGGCGGATATGTGGTGGCGTATATGGATTCGGATTGGCGGTGAATATGTGGTGGTGTATATAAGCGGCAACCTGACCGAACTCGAAACTCTAAAGACTAGACACTAAGACCAGCAACTTAACACGGCGATGCCGCCAAATTCAACAAAGCAAATCTGAAAAAGATTATGCAAAGGCTCAGTTGGTTGGATGGGATGAACTAACCCTAATTTTTTTTGGCTTTTTAAATGGACAATTGGTATGAAACGGACTCGATCTAAACTAAATCTCAACTGGCAACCTAGAAATCGATACCACTTGATAGAGGCAAGGTGTCGATCTTCGATGAGATGATGGATATCGCTTTGGTGGAAGTCGACTTTGGCGATCCGACTCTGACGTCTCGAGGGGCGTCGGCGCCTTAGCAATCACTAAACCAACTCGAGGTTATTGACCCTTGGCAAGACACGATCAACGACCACGAGGTCTTTTCCTGCGAGCAAGCGAAGAACAAGCAAGCTGAGATTGCAATCGGATATTGCGAATATAAGATGAAAGCATTATTGATCAAGGTGGGGTTCTGTGGCGCCTTTGTCGGATCGTTGAACACAAAGCGAAATCGAAGTTGCAGCTATGGCGAACTTTAATCTAAACAAAACCCAAAGTCTAAGCGGTGCCCTAAGGGCTGTATATATGGAGGAAAGAGTGAATTTCGGCCCCTTGGTGGAGGGTCGAAACTAACCCTATCTCTTGTTCCCCACACATCAGACTCTAAAAATAGCCTATACTTATGTATTTCGAAATTACATGGGCTTGGCCCAATAATAAGGTTGATGACACCTAGAATAGCCTCTGGACGAAATTTATGAAGTGGCATCTTGTATAGTCAAGGCTTCATGCACTCATTATGGTGGCTTCAAGTCACGAAATCATCACTTGTAACTCTGTTCTTGTTCCCTTGCATGCCATCATCTCCTTGTTCTTGCTCCAATGTTCATCCTTCAAGCTAGGCCCTTCATTTGTAAAAAACAAATGTATCCAATTTAAGCAGCATCATATTCTCATGAACATTAGAATCATTACCAAGCGAAAGCACAGTAATTTAGTTGGCGTCTGAGCTCTAGTAATTGGTCCGATGTGTGCATATAGGGGATGTGGGTGTAACAATGGTATTGATGTCCTCATCATTCATAGTTTAGATCGAGTCTGTTCTTCTTACCTATAGTCCACGAAAAAAAGAAAAAAAATAATATTTGGGTTAGTTCATCTTATCGAACCAATCGAGCCTTTGCATAATCTTTTGGTATTTGCTTTGTTAAATTTGCGGTTGCATCATCGTGTCAACTTGCTGGTCCTAAGTCTAGTCCTTTAGAGTTTGAGTTACGCTCAAAGTTGTCACGCATTTGTCGCACCATCGTCATCCTTTGCTGCCATATACCATCATCATCACGCTGCCATATACCACCATCATCATCACCGCGCATATATACCACCATCGTCATCACCGCTGCCATATACCACCATCATCATCGCCGCGCTTCCATATACCTCATATGCGCCATCCGCTAATCGAGTCCTCCATCACGATTATGCAGAGTCCGTGTCCCTTACTGCATATATCCGCCACTAGTCGAGTTTCCGATTCATCTCCCACCAGTCCTAGTTCGAGTCTAGTAATTGTTACTTTGTTTTGGTTTCAAGGATCCGCGCACTCCAGTGTGTGAGAGTAGGACTCCCCAACTTTGAGCCATCATGAAGAAAAATAGTTCCACTTTCAAAAAAACTAAGTCTGAAAATTACGGCTAGGCAGTTTTTAGGACATTTGTAGACTTTTGAAAAAAATTTTGTTGCGAACAAAAAGGAAAAAAAGTGCAAAAAGAAAAAAAATCAAGTGTGCTCCTCCCTTGTTTAGTGCGCGTGATTTTTAGTTTTCTGGGCTCGCGTCTCTCTATGCGGTCTAGCCTAGGACCAACCTATATCTGTCGGTGAGCATTTATTCAACTTTGCATATCTAAATTGATTATTGCCATTTTGCTACCATATTATAAGCCTTCCATACATCTACATCGTCGTTTAACTCTCACAGTGTCGCTTTATCCAAGCTTTGAGGTTTGACTACATCGGGTTTGCGATCACCTTTTCTCTGGGTAAGAACTGGTAAGGATTTGAGTTTTGCTATGATTTGTGACACCACCACCACCACCACTTGTTAGTAGTCCATAGGATCATATTCTTGTGTGTTTCTATTCTTTGCTAATCATGCCGATCTAAAAGCCAGATTAATTGGGAGAACTTAACGAACAAGAGCTTCATGATAAGTTTCAGCAAATGATGATTGAGCAGGTGCAAGATGTCTTTGAACAATTTTGAGAGGCCATGGAAGATCATGGCCTTGAAGACATTCAAAACAAAGCTCGATAACAGATTTAATGAACTTTTGCGTCTTCCACCCTGCACTTTTCTGCACCTCTGCGACAACAACAACAACATGACAACTCACCTCCATCACGAAACAGCCCTCCGCTTGGCGAGCCGTGTTCCTCTTGACTTGGCCAAACTATTGGTCTGCTTGTTGATAATCTGTGGCTCCTGCTTCTGATGGGGAGGAGGATGATTATGCGGGGAGATTACGAGGATGAGGTTGATCAAAGTCGAACTCACGTGCAACCACCAGCAGCACACAACCACCGGTGTCCACATGCAAATAATGGTAATGTTAGGGCTCCCCTCGGTGATCATGACCATCTCCTAAGCTGAAATGAATATTCCACCATTTGAGGTAGATATGTTCTGATATATATCTTACTTGGGGTTAAGCGAACAACGATTTACATGTTTACAATATCACGAGGAAGCGTGTTCCTGCTGCTGTTCGTGCTTTCACTAGCTTTGCATATGTTTGGTGGTCTGAACATGGGCTGCTTTGAAAACTGCTATGCATACTCGTTGGGTTCCACCATATTATCAATGTGAATTACTTCAAAAATTGCAGCGCTTAAGACAAGGAAAAAATTCGGTAGAAGAATATTATCAGGAATTACAAACTGGCATGATTAGATGTGGTATTGTTGAGGAGAATGAAGCTATGCTTGCACGTTTTATGGGTGGATTAAATAAAGAGATTTAGGCCATTTTAGAGTATCAGGAGTATACTAATATCACTCGTTTATTCCATCTTGCTTGTAAAGCTGAACATGAAGTCAGGATCGACAAGCATTAGCGAACTAACTTGCGGTCGACTTTCATCGTGGACACGGCGTGCATCCTCTACTTCCTTTGTACCAGCACCTCCATCATTGCTACCTCGGCCGTGATACAAAAGCGAGCACACCACCACTATCTGCCAAGGCGCTTACGAACTGCACTGAGCTCTTCTTCCCATCCGCATCAGAGGCACACAAGTGATATTATTTGTAAATGCGTTGTAAGGAAGAGGACATTATGCGGAATGCAAATCTCAGCGTGTGATGATTTCTCTTGGGGATGGTGGGTATGAGTGCGCTGGTAGTGTGATGAGAGAGACTTTAGCCCTATTAGAAGTGAAGAACGGTGGAGATGATTACGATCATGAGACACAATACATGGCTCTGAAGATCTTGCAGTGTGAATGTTTAGTTGCTCAGCGTGTTTTGAGTGTGCAGAGTTACACAAGTGAGCAAAATCAGAGGCATAATTTGTTAGATACAAAGGAGTTGAAGGAAGCGTTACGTACGCGTCATCATAGATGGAGGGCTGTAACAACAGCTAGCATGGAGATGGTGGAGAAGCTATCTCTCGGCTAAGACCACATCCACATCCTTACTACATCCAATGGTTCAACAACAGCAAGGTTTAGGTAACCGCTTCTGTTATTTGCCTTTTAGTATCTCTACATATCTGATTATGTTGATTGTGATGTGGTACCTATGCAAATGTTCCTTATTACTTGGTGACCATGGCAATTTGATAAAAATTGTGTACACCATGGTAGAAACAATCGGTATACTCTCTTGTTCATTAGGATAAAAATATTACTGCTTCCTATGACTCCTGAGTCCATTTTCAAAGATGATATTAATAGAGCTAATAAAGGAAAAGCAGGAGAAAAATAAGAGTGAAAATCAGATTGTGGCAAAAGAATTTGAGCAACAAATGAAGCCTAATAGTAAACCATCTAGTGTTATACGAAATTAAATTTAAAAGTGCATGTTTACTTGCCACTAAATCTGATATTGATGCGCTAGATTTTAGCAAATCTGTTTGCTATGCTTTGTGTGCAAGAGGCATTATTTTCATTCGAGGGCGTGCCTTCCTCTTTGCCTCCTGTGTCACTAACATTTTGTAGGAGTTTGCGATGTCTTTCCACAAGGCGTGCTCACAGAGATTACCGCCTATTCGGTATTGAGCATCAGATTGACTTAATTCCCGGTGCTTCACAGCCCAACCGTCGCCATATCGTACCAATCGAGGAGAGCGAAGGAGATTATCGTCAAGTACAAGAGCTTCTCGACAAAGGTTATATCTCTGAATCCTTAGTCCTTGTCTGTTCCTATTATTCTAGTGCGAAAAGGATGGTATGGCGTATGTGTGTTGATTTTTAGAGGCATTAATAATATTACTATTCGTTATCATCATCCTATTCCTAGGCTAGATGATATGTGATGAATTAGTGGCTCTATAATATTCTCCAAAGTTGATTTAGTAGTGGATACCATCAATTCATTATGAAATTGGGGATGAATGAAACAACATTTAAAACTAAGTTTGGATTATATGGTGGTTAGTCATGCCTTTTGGGTTAACTAATACCTAGTACTTTCATGAGAGTTGGCGCATGCGAATAGTAATATTATTAATGCCTCTACAATCAACACACATACATGTTGCCATCCTTTTTCGATACTACAATAATAGGAACAACACAAGGAATACTGAGAGACCAGCTGTGCACAGGAGGTGGCTTGTGAAAAACGTCGGCCGTGCAAAATGTTGAGTGACAGGAAGGCAGGAAGGCATGGCTGCGTCTTAACAAGCTGGTGAAATCAACTCATCAATATGGGATTAGTAGTAAGCAATGGGATGTGGATAGTGATGTGAAGCGGGGAACCCTGGGGCGATCTTTCCTTGTGTGCGAGAGCACAAGGGAAATCACGGGGCAGAGAGAATCACTCAACCGACAAGTGTCGATCACACAAGGGCTGAATCACTTGAACATGAGGTAGCACAGATTCAAAATCAACAAAGGAAGATACAAAAGTAACAGTTCTTCTCCGAGAGAGTCTTGAATCACGAGGATCTTCCGTAAAGGGGTAATGAATCAAGTGGATCTTCTCGAAGAATGCGGTCTCTCACGAGGAGGAGATCCGATGGATGAACAAGCTCTATCTCACATATGAGCTAAATCAGCGCTAACCTAAAGCGTGGGTGGAGGGAGTATATATAGTCTAAGGGCGAAAGGTTTATGGGCCTCGGCCAGGATACCTTTACTGCCTTGACCGGATGTCCGGGCTTTCGAAGACGCCCGGATGTCGGCTGGGCGGATCATTCAGCAATCAACGGACATTACTGTGATGGGCGCGGATGTCGGGCGTCATGAAGCCGGATGTCCGGGGCGGCGGATGTCCGGGCCCTATAACCGATGGCTGGGCTGCTGCTGTTGTTGTCGGGGCGGATGTCGGGTCACTGTAGCCTTTCTCCGGTTCCTCTCGTCGTGCTCCTTCATCCTTGTGCTTGGGACTTTTCCATCATCCAGCATCTCAAGAGGGTCTCCTTGGGACCTAGGCATCGTAGTGTCCTTGCATTAGGTGCAACCATGTCTCACGTGAATGGAAGAAGCATTTAGGAGCAGGTTCACCTTGTGTCCAATGGCGCATAGTTGAGGTCTCATCTTATGTATCCTTGGGACTTGGGGAGTAGTTGGAGTGTACATGGGGATGGCGTGGGATGCTCCGCATCGGATAGCTTCTCCACCATCTCCATGCTATCCAGATATTGCAGCTCCTCCGTCTATGATGGCCAGCGCACAAACGTTCCTTCTAGCGCCCTTTGTATGGAACAAATTGTACCTCAATTTTGATCTCTTGGGTGACACTGCACACTAAAACACGTTGAGCAACTAAACATTTATACCTTTGGCGTCTTGAGGCCATGTATTGCGTATGATGATCAATCATCTCCACCATGTTATTCACGTGTAATAAGAGCCAAAGTCTCCTCATCATAGTCACTAAGCGGACTCATACCCACCGCGCATTAGCAATCATCCTGCCTTTGAATTTGCATTCTCTCGCATAATGACCTCTTCCCTTACAAGCGACAAATAATATCACTTGTGTGCCCTGTTGATGCCATGGAAGCGGAAGAACTCTGTGGAGCCGCGGCAAGTGCGCTCTTGGCGAATAATGGTGGTTGTGCTGCTTTCTTGTATCCGCAATTTGGAGGTGGCTTTGATGGAAGTCTTTGGAGCGGTTAAATAGAAGATGCACGCGGTGTCCATGATGAAGGTCGGCCTGAGAAAAGTTAGTTCCCCATGATGGCATCGATCCGCACTTCACGTTCAGCTTCGGGCAAAGATGGAATAAGCGAGTGATAATCCCTTCCTCACCCCTTCGGCTAAGACTATAAATAGACCCCTCCACCTCCTTTCTAGGGTTAGCAAAGTGATAGCTCATTCTTAGGTGAGCTTTGCTCCTACCTATCTCTACTCTTGAGAGAGAGACCACTACTCCATTGGAGGCCAAGACCTCCATCTAGGAGAAGATCGCGGGATATCATCAAGACCCCCTTGTGGGAAGATCCATCTAGGATATCATCAAGACCTCCTCTTGGAGATGAACCTTACCTTGTACCTTTCCTTTGATTGTTCATGTACCTTGTGGATCTCGTGTGTTTGATTGTCTAGTGGATGTGTGATTGGACTTGTTCTTGAGTGTTTCCCCTTGATTTCTCCCGTTCTTCCCGTGTTCATCGTGTTCTTGAGGGATCCCTCCAGCGTGAAAGATCGGCGATTGGGTTCCACCCTACATCATATGGTATCATGAGCCACGTTGATCACGTTTTGGAGCCCCTACCCCTCTTTTCTAGCTTGATTTTGTTGATTTAGTCTTAAATCCGAAAATCACCAAAATAACCCCCAAATTTTTTGTGATTTGTTGGTTTGATGATGTTTGTTGATTTTGATCCATGGATTTGCTTGGTTTCAAGTGGATCTAGCATCTCCCAAGTTTCCCCACCTTCCATCCGAAATCTCATCAAATTTTGCCGAAAATCATCCATTTCCGCCCAAAATTCGTCCCCAAGAGCAAATCGGCGGGTTGACTTGGCGGATCATCCGGACCTGCTCCGGATCATCGGACCAAGCCGGATCCGTTGGACGCCCGGACGTCGCGGATAAATCGCGCACCGAAAAACAGACGGTGCGAACCCGGATCATCCGGATGTCCTCCGGATCATCCGGACATAGCTCGGATGAGCTGGACCTCCTCCGGATGTCCGGTTACTGCTGCCGGCCTGACTGAAATCTTGTTACGTCCATAACTAATTCATCAGTCCGTTTTTGGCGTTCTTTAGCTCGTTTTGAAGCTATTGACATCCCCATCCAACAAAAATACCACCAATATCATTTGACTCCATCATATTTTCTGAAATTTGGCAAGTTTGCCTAGGCCTTCCACCATATCATCACCAGCCACCTCCGACTTCATAACCTAACCCATTTTGTTCCCCATTGCATATGTGGTTGTTTGAGTTGTGATTAGAGTCTCCTAAGGTGTTTGACTACTTAGGGACAATTGCTTCTTCATCAACCACCACCACTTCGCATAGGCGTGCCCACCATACACTTCCGCCACCCCAACTTAACAATTGTTGCTTGAGCTTGTTAGAGTTGTGGCTTGTGTCTCCTAAGGTGTTTGACTACTTGGGAATGCAACTTCAACTCCGACTCGTGTATAGCCCATCATTCCGTCCGCATTGCCTAGTCAACACCACCACCGCTTTCGCTACCACCATTTTGACATTTGTCATTTGAGATTTTGAGTTTGCGGTTTTTCCGTTTCTAAGGTGTTTGGCTACTTGGGACGAGTCTCCATCATCTTGGTATCTACACCAAGAACACACGCCCTCATCATCGCAAAAGAATGATAACCTCGTGACACCTTTGTATTTACCCTTGCAATTGCATTGTTAACCCCTAGCCCATTTTGCGTCACTTACCTATCGAGACTAGCCATTTGAGTATTGCCGACGCGTTACTTGTGCACATTAGTGGTCCATACCTTCCATTGCATACATACCATACCATATTGGTATCATATCATCCATTGTGCCTCAAGTTTGTTCCGCATATACACAATGCTATCTTCGTTTGTACATTGTGCAAAAGTGGCCATAGAAAAAAACTTTTCACAAAAGAGAGCAAAAGAGCTGTGAGCAAGTGCCATAGCATCATACCCCATTGCACATAAGATTGTCAAATCTATATCATATGATATCATGCTTGAGAGAAACAGGAACCATACATACATAGCATACTTGGGATAGAAGTTTATCCATTTGCATCTTATAGGTTGTGCACAAGTGTCGTGTCTGCCGATTGAGCAATCGTGCTAGCGTCTCTCTTGAGTTGTGCAACCTGCGTTTTCAGTGGATTCCACATTTGTGCTCATTCCTGGTTTTGCGACCCCATTTATCTATCCGTGTGTGTGTTTTCGTGTACCTTTCATTGCTATTGGTCTACTTGTTTCACTTGCAAATTTGTGAATCTTTTCAACATTATTGACTCTTGCTAACATTTTGCATCAAATTTTGTGCCACTATCCTCACGAGCTCTACCATAAGCTTTACTTGATAGGTGTGAGTGAACAAGTCGGTACCAATTCCACTATTCTTTCATTTCACATTGAGTGAAATGGGATACATCCTCAACTTTGGGAAAAGGTAACTTGGTATTGTTTATCTCATTTCCTACTCACCTCTACTCGAGTCTTGTGATGGATAGGCAAGGCATTTCATCTTGGTCTACAACAACAACAGCGAGTTCGATGCCATGAACAACAACTCCGGCGCCAAGATGCAAGCTAAAATGGAGAGATCAAAGCCCTCATCAAGTCCTGGCGATCTTCCTCATCTTGAGAGGCGCTCAAGAGCACATGCCAGAGCTACCATCTCGGCAAGATCACGGCATCGACACCATCACCAACAAAAGCGTGAAGGTCAAGAGCTCATCAACAACACGCTCAATGACCACCATCTCGTGGCATCTTCGTAGCGACTTCAAGCATCTTAAGCCTACGGACATCACGGCATCTTCGCCACAAGAACCCCAAGACTACGCTCAAGAGCTCCCCAAGCTCAAGACCACGACTTCCACGAGCTACTCGACCTCGACGCCGACCCGCGATTCCTTTCTATGGAACTCAAGAACCGGTACCTCGAGTGGGGCGTTTGATGGATGACTACCTCAAGCTACATCAAGTTCCTCCGAAGATCAAGTGAAGTGTGCCACAAGAAACTTCACGACTACGCATTGGCATGGTGGCTTCACACACCTTGGGTACTCACGACATGAGTTGGCCCAAGGCGAAGAAAGCTTTGCGGCGAGTTTGTGCCTCCAACCTACGGAACAACCGGCGCCAATTGGAGAACACCACCCAGGATCCAAGTCCATCGACAAGTACTTCAAGGAGATGATGATTTTGCGGCGAGCGGCGTGGGCGACCCATTTCGATGAAGTTCCACTTCATGATGGGATTACTGCGACATCTCCAAGACCATCGTCCTCAAGAACTACAAGTCCATCGGCGACTACTACATTGGTGCTCTCAAGGCGGAACAAGAACTCATGAAGGCCAAGGCTTCTCACCCCAAGCAAACTTCACGGCGACCAAGCTCTCGACAAGCATGGGCTGTACCACCAAGATGTCCAAGCCCGGCAGGCTCCAGGCGATGCTCCAAGGACCAAGCTTTGGAGGCTAGCGACAAAGTGGCGAGCAAGGATGATGCTTCCATCTTAGGAGGCGAGAGTGATGATGCCATCTTGGCCTTCATCACGGCAGGTGATAATGTGCCATCTTGGCCTTCATCCACGGTGACCACGGCAGATGGTTGAGCATGGATTCTCCCTCCGACCAATGACGTATGATGACTTGAGTGACTTACCATTTTGAGAGTGAGGTGACTTCACCACTAGCCCCATACATGATGACTTGCCACAATTCCCATGTGAGGGAGCCACAACCCCCACCACTGAGTGAGATGGTGACTCCACCATCGTGAGTTTGAGTGCACCTATTTTGAGGGTGAGTGAACCACCACATAGAGAGTGAGATAGTTCATCGGTCTCGGGCCATTGGCATTTCTAACAACTTGACCTCTACCTCTATTGTGTCTTCTCGTTTGGTGCTAGGTCCCATTGATGATGGCGCGCCTATCTCGGCGACTTCGTCCTCCCTTTGGACAAGGCGATGGCCATGGTGGAATATGATGCACCCCCATGGTTCCATCAAGATGAAGATGACCACCATTTGGTCTTTCCAACCTCACCTACCACTTGAGGTGGAATGACAAAGATAACAAAGGTGGCGGTGATGCTCTAGTCCCACTAGTGGACATTCTTAACATTGATTGCTTGCATGATGTTGATCCACCTATTGCCATGGTTCATGCTAGTATGATTTCCCCATGCGATGATTTGCCCATTTATGATGATACGATGATTCTATTGTGGAGTCTATTAGTTGTGATGCCATGTTACATAGAATTTCTTGTGACAATTCTTTGGGTCACATCATGTTTGATAATCCGCTTGACTTGTCATATGCTATGCATGAGATCCATATGTCTTGCAATCTCTTCATAGTGACTATGCATATGCCATTAAAATAAACCCAATTTGCACATATGGCATAGATGACAAGCCCATGGTTATTGGCATTTGTTTTCTTGTGATGATATTGATATGCTCCTTTGCATCATTTATCTCATATGCCATGCCATGACCACCTAACCGGATATGCATTGTTTTAGATGTTGTCCATTTTCTCCATGTGATGTTTCCAATATTGCTCATGAGGAGACCCCATAGTTTCCTCATACATTTTAGAATTTGATCCATCCATCCATTGCATGATCCCAATAGTGTGTGCACCATATGCTCCCATGAATAAACATGCTTTTGATGTGCCTTATACTTGTTTGCTCAATTTGTGTCCCCATCGTGTCATACATAACAACTATTCTTTCATGATGGATGACATGTTCATATACCATGCCTCAAATTTCTTTGAGCATTGCTTATCTTGTGCTAACTCACACGTGCACATACACATCATGATGAATGATGTACATTTCTACCCTTACAATTTCTTTGGTTTGTGTATCTCTTGTGTAGGTACCCATGAATACTTGTCAACCTCGCAATCCGAGTTGACAAAAGCAGGCTCTAGAGAACAGCGATGATTTGGGATCCCATGGATTGTCTTTCCCATCACTCTCTTCGCGCAAACACTTCGCGCATTCATTCTACATGGCCCTCACTTGGCTATGGGTTATTGTTCATTACATATCATATGCCCATCTTGCCATGTTCACTTTGCATGATATACTCATTCCTATGCCTTTGCCATGCAATTGTGACCCTTGCTTGCATCTACCCATGTTTCATCATTACGCTACTTCTATGTGTATTTGCATGCTTGGTAGAGATCCTTGTTGCTATTGCCATGTTTATCATGTGCCCCATGCTATTGTTCTCATATCTTGCTTTCATGTTGTGCTATGACATGAATTATTCATGCCCACTATTTGCACCAAGGACATGTTTGCCATGATTCCTTCTAGTATGTCGCATCTTAGCACTACTAGCATACTTGACTTAGTTGCTATGATTGCTTGCTATGTTGCATCACCCATGTTCCACTACTTGCTTTCTTGGGTTGATGACATATATGCTCATGCCTCTCACATCACGTTATCTCTGTGTCATACTTGCTCATCTCATGCGGTTGATGACAACCACCTATATACTTTGCATATAATTCATATTGCTTGTGTCATATATCTCCATGTGTTGCATCTCTCATGCTAGATGATTTGCCATGTATTGAGTGCAACAATGCTTATAGTCGTGCTCATGAGATTGCCCCATAGCATTCTCACACATGTTTGGAGATTTTGACATAGTCCTTGTGAAGCATGCTTGTCTTACCTCTTTGCACCATACCTAGTGCCTTGAATATCGCCATTGTTGCATCATATTATTCATGCACTTGTGCTTCTAATGGTTATGTGCAAGAGGAAAACCATCATGATGGATGATGTGTTTATCTACCATATCGCTCTTTGTTTTGTTTTGTCCATGTGTAGGATACTTGGACATGGTGTCGACTTCCACTTCACGTGAGTTGACCATTCGAGCTCTTGAGCGAGCCTCATACATTCTACCACGACTACTTCCACCGTATTTGCTTCCACTTGGCATTGAAGAATGCACAAGACACACTTTCACGGTGACATCCTTCTTGAGCTTGGATATTGTGGATCATACTTCATGTGTTGCTTGCACCATTTGCCGCATGTTAGAGATAATGCTTTCTATCTTGATTGCCACATTCCCATGCTTCATGACATATATACCTTGTGTTGCACCAATTTTTGGACTACTTGCTACTATCATATGGTTGGTTGCACCAATATCATTTCTTCACATATGCCATGTCCCTTTGCTTGTCAAATGTTTGACTTGATTGCCTCACACATGACCATGAACAATTGCTCTTTCCATTGTGTTGAGTGCCACAATATCTTCACTACACCCTATACAGGTTATGCTTGGATTGTCTTGCACTTGATGTGTTTAGACATTTCACTATATTTGGTGTTGTGAATGACTCTTATGCCTACCATAGACCGTTCATTGAGCTCTTTATGCATGCTTGCTATGACCTTGAGGTAGATGCTTGTTCACTTATCACATATATTTGCATCTTCCTCCCATTTGCATGCTTGTTCCCATGATAACTTGATTCGCTCAATTTATATGCTCAAATTCCGCCACACTTCTTTGTCAAACCATATGCTATGCTTGATGACAACACTTGTTGGGTGAATCACCTCTTGAATGCTTGGTTTTGCTCTTGACAACCATTTGTTTTCCAAGTGCTTGTTATCTTTGCTTTTGAAGGAATTACAAGGCGGTGCGACATTGGAGAGTGCCCATTTGGAACTACAAGATGGCGAATGCTTGGTGATCGTCCACTTCTACAGCGACATCATCTCTTTCCCATGGTGATTTGGTTCGATCAAGTCGGATCTTTCCCAAGGAGGGATGATCACAGGCATCTGGACATCACCATGTCAAGAGTTCATTTGGCAAGTGACCGCGTGCCACATCTACTTCACATACTCAAGGTGAATCTTCTCCTTTACGTGCTCACTTGACACTCTCGAGGATGGTATACTACTTGCACTCCTTACGTGTGCATGCAGGTATCGGACCTTCACGGATGTCAGGAGGAGTCAAGCGCCAAAACGACTACCATCCGCGAGAGCGTGGAAGAAGGCGGAAGAAAGGAGAAAGGCGGGCGCTGCGGGAGCCGGGCAGACGTCCGGACCGCCGTCCGGATCATCGGGCTCGGCGGATCATCCGTGCACCCGGATCATCCGGACAAATCGTCCGACGACAGAAGGGTCCTCTGAAGCGGATCATCCGGGTCACCTCCGGATCATCCGGGATGGCCGGCGGATCATCATCCGGATCATCCGGACTCGCCACTGTAGCGCAGAATCGGACCCAAAGCCCATGTATCCCTTCCCCACTCACCCCTTAGTGGCTAAGACTATAAATAGACCCCTCCACCTCCTTTCTAGGGTTAGCAAAGTGATAGCTCATTCTTAGGTGAGCTTCCTACCTATCTCTACTCTTGAGAGAGACCACTACTCCATTGGAGGCCAAGACCTCCATCTAGGAGAAGATCCGGGATATCATCAAGACCCCCTTGTGGGAAGATCCATCTAGGATATCATCAAGACCTCCTCTTGGAGATGAACCTTACCTTGTACCTTTCCCTTTGATTGTTCATGTACCTTGTGGATCTTGTGTGTTTGATTGTCTAGTGGATGTGTGATTGGACTTGTTCTTGAGTGTTTCCCCTTGTGATTTCTCCGTTCTTCCCGTGTTCATCGTGTTCTTGAGGATCCACTCAAGCGTGAAAGATCGGCGAATTAGGTTTCACCCTACATCACTCCGTCTATGATGATGCGCACGAGCGTTCCTTCACAACTCCTTGGTATGGAACAAATTGTGCCTCGATTTTGCTCAGCTTGTGTGACCTGCACACTCAAAACACGTTGAGCAACTAAACATTCATACTTGTCGGTGTCTTGAGGCCATGTATTGCGTCTCATGATCGAATCATCTCCACCGTGTTCTTCCGTGTAATAAAAATAACGTCTCCTCATCATAGTCACTGCGGACTCATACCCACCATCCTCATTAGCAATCATCTGCGCTGAGATTTGCATTCTCTCGCATAATGACCTCTTACCTTAAACCGGCGACGAATAATATCCTTTGTGTGTACTTGATTGATGCCATGGAAGAAGAAGAGCTCGTGTGGCGCGACGATGCGCTCTTGGCAGATAGTGGAGGTTGTGCCTGCTTTCTTGTATCAGGCTGGGGTAGCAGTGATGGAAGTGCTGGTGTAGTGGAAGTAGAGGATGCCAGCGGTGTCCATGATGAAATCGAAGCCTGAGAAAATTATTCGGCGCCAATGCTTGTCGATCACGCACTTCACGTTCAACTTTACAAGCAAGATGGAATAAGCAGTGATATTAGTATACTCCTTATACTCTAGAATGGTATGGATCTCTCTATTTAATCCACCTATAAAACATGCAAGCATAGCTTCATTCTCCTCAACAATACCGCATCTAATCATGCCGTTTGTAATTCCTAATAATATTCTTGACGAAATTTTTCCTTGTCTTAAACGCTGCAATTTTGAAGCAATTCGTTGATAATATGGTGGAACAACGATGCGCATAGCAGTTTTCAAAGCAGCCCAAGTGGCGGGAATAGGATATAATCTACAATGTTCAGACCACTACACATGCAAAACTAGTGAAAGCACAAGCGATGCGGTAACCGTCTCTCCTTAGGATATTGTAAACATGTAAGCGTTGTTCAGTTTCTAACTCCCAAGTAAATATATATCAGGAACATATCTACCCTCAAATGGTGGAATATTCAATTTCAGGTTTAGGAATATGGACATCATCTCGTACTGGGTGGTGGTGGAGCTTACCATTACGAATATATACACGAGGTTGACCTGCTGGTGGTGGTCTTTGGTGGCTGCGTAGTTCTGATTTTGATCAACCTCATCCTCATAATCGCTCGCATACTCATCATCCTCCTCGGTACCGAGCAGTGATATAGAAACCAAAAAGCACCAATGTGATAGCGAGGCACGGAATTTTGTCTGGCTCAATAGGAACACGCTGAGCTCGTCCATCTGATTCGGAAGGCGTGGTTGTTGTTGTTGAGATGCGATAGATGCAACGGCGGTGGTTGTGGGCAACGAGCAATTCATTAAACTTGCTATCAAGCTTTGTTTGACGTCTTCTCAATGCCATCTATCTTCTCCATGGCCTCGTCAAATCTGTTTAGCACATCTTGCACTGTCCACTCATCATTTGCTGAAATTTATCATGTATAGCTGTTTGTTAATCGGGTTCTCCCAATCAGTCTAATCGACATGTGATCCTACCATGGTTAGTAGCAAATAGAAACACACAAGAATATGATCCTCTGGACTACTAGAATATGGTGGTGGTGGGGTGTCACAAATCCGTCAGCGAATCTCAAATTCTTACTAGTTCTTACCCGGCATGACGGTGGTTATCGGCAGCTGTTGTAGTCAAAACTCTCAAAGCTTGGATAGAAGCGATTTCAGGGAGAGTCAAGCGCCTGACGTAGATGTATGTGGAGCTGGGAAGGCTTATAATATGGTAACAAAAAGGGTCGATAATCAATTCGGAGATGCAAAGTTGAATAAGCGCTTCAGCAGCGATCTTTGCTGGTCCTAGGCTGAACCGTGCTAGAGGCGCGAGCCTAGAACACTAACAAAATCCGCAGCGGCGGCGCATAATCAAGGGAGAGCACACTCACGAAAAAAAGTTCTCCTTTTTCGTTTTTTTACTTTTTCCTCTTTTTTTTGAAGCTGGAACTATTTTTCTTCTGCGGATGGCTCGGAGTTAGGGGTCCTTCTCTGTCACGACTCGGTATCGCGTGATCTGAAATCGAGAACAATGCAACAATTCTGGACTCGGACTAGGGTGGTGGCGGAGATGAATCTGGTGGAACTTCGGTGGTGGCGGAGAT
Source organism: Aegilops speltoides (assembly GCA_021437245.1). Lineage (NCBI taxonomy): Eukaryota > Viridiplantae > Streptophyta > Magnoliopsida > Poales > Poaceae > Aegilops > Aegilops speltoides. The sequence goes on from CM038147.1 coordinate 299,149,227, forward strand.
GAATCTGGTGGAGCCGGGTGGCGAATATATGTTGGTGAACTTCGGATTAGGTGATGGCGGCGGATATGTGGTGGCGTATATGGATTCGGATTGGCGGTGAATATGTGGTGGTGTATATAAGCGGCAACCTGACCGAACTCGAAACTCTAAAGACTAGACACTAAGACCAGCAACTTAACACGGCGATGCCGCCAAATTCAACAAAGCAAATCTGAAAAAGATTATGCAAAGGCTCAGTTGGTTGGATGGGATGAACTAACCCTAATTTTTTTTGGCTTTTTAAATGGACAATTGGTATGAAACGGACTCGATCTAAACTAAATCTCAACTGGCAACCTAGAAATCGATACCACTTGATAGAGGCAAGGTGTCGATCTTCGATGAGATGATGGATATCGCTTTGGTGGAAGTCGACTTTGGCGATCCGACTCTGACGTCTCGAGGGGCGTCGGCGCCTTAGCAATCACTAAACCAACTCGAGGTTATTGACCCTTGGCAAGACACGATCAACGACCACGAGGTCTTTTCCTGCGAGCAAGCGAAGAACAAGCAAGCTGAGATTGCAATCGGATATTGCGAATATAAGATGAAAGCATTATTGATCAAGGTGGGGTTCTGTGGCGCCTTTGTCGGATCGTTGAACACAAAGCGAAATCGAAGTTGCAGCTATGGCGAACTTTAATCTAAACAAAACCCAAAGTCTAAGCGGTGCCCTAAGGGCTGTATATATGGAGGAAAGAGTGAATTTCGGCCCCTTGGTGGAGGGTCGAAACTAACCCTATCTCTTGTTCCCCACACATCAGACTCTAAAAATAGCCTATACTTATGTATTTCGAAATTACATGGGCTTGGCCCAATAATAAGGTTGATGACACCTAGAATAGCCTCTGGACGAAATTTATGAAGTGGCATCTTGTATAGTCAAGGCTTCATGCACTCATTATGGTGGCTTCAAGTCACGAAATCATCACTTGTAACTCTGTTCTTGTTCCCTTGCATGCCATCATCTCCTTGTTCTTGCTCCAATGTTCATCCTTCAAGCTAGGCCCTTCATTTGTAAAAAACAAATGTATCCAATTTAAGCAGCATCATATTCTCATGAACATTAGAATCATTACCAAGCGAAAGCACAGTAATTTAGTTGGCGTCTGAGCTCTAGTAATTGGTCCGATGTGTGCATATAGGGGATGTGGGTGTAACAATGGTATTGATGTCCTCATCATTCATAGTTTAGATCGAGTCTGTTCTTCTTACCTATAGTCCACGAAAAAAAGAAAAAAAATAATATTTGGGTTAGTTCATCTTATCGAACCAATCGAGCCTTTGCATAATCTTTTGGTATTTGCTTTGTTAAATTTGCGGTTGCATCATCGTGTCAACTTGCTGGTCCTAAGTCTAGTCCTTTAGAGTTTGAGTTACGCTCAAAGTTGTCACGCATTTGTCGCACCATCGTCATCCTTTGCTGCCATATACCATCATCATCACGCTGCCATATACCACCATCATCATCACCGCGCATATATACCACCATCGTCATCACCGCTGCCATATACCACCATCATCATCGCCGCGCTTCCATATACCTCATATGCGCCATCCGCTAATCGAGTCCTCCATCACGATTATGCAGAGTCCGTGTCCCTTACTGCATATATCCGCCACTAGTCGAGTTTCCGATTCATCTCCCACCAGTCCTAGTTCGAGTCTAGTAATTGTTACTTTGTTTTGGTTTCAAGGATCCGCGCACTCCAGTGTGTGAGAGTAGGACTCCCCAACTTTGAGCCATCATGAAGAAAAATAGTTCCACTTTCAAAAAAACTAAGTCTGAAAATTACGGCTAGGCAGTTTTTAGGACATTTGTAGACTTTTGAAAAAAATTTTGTTGCGAACAAAAAGGAAAAAAAGTGCAAAAAGAAAAAAAATCAAGTGTGCTCCTCCCTTGTTTAGTGCGCGTGATTTTTAGTTTTCTGGGCTCGCGTCTCTCTATGCGGTCTAGCCTAGGACCAACCTATATCTGTCGGTGAGCATTTATTCAACTTTGCATATCTAAATTGATTATTGCCATTTTGCTACCATATTATAAGCCTTCCATACATCTACATCGTCGTTTAACTCTCACAGTGTCGCTTTATCCAAGCTTTGAGGTTTGACTACATCGGGTTTGCGATCACCTTTTCTCTGGGTAAGAACTGGTAAGGATTTGAGTTTTGCTATGATTTGTGACACCACCACCACCACCACTTGTTAGTAGTCCATAGGATCATATTCTTGTGTGTTTCTATTCTTTGCTAATCATGCCGATCTAAAAGCCAGATTAATTGGGAGAACTTAACGAACAAGAGCTTCATGATAAGTTTCAGCAAATGATGATTGAGCAGGTGCAAGATGTCTTTGAACAATTTTGAGAGGCCATGGAAGATCATGGCCTTGAAGACATTCAAAACAAAGCTCGATAACAGATTTAATGAACTTTTGCGTCTTCCACCCTGCACTTTTCTGCACCTCTGCGACAACAACAACAACATGACAACTCACCTCCATCACGAAACAGCCCTCCGCTTGGCGAGCCGTGTTCCTCTTGACTTGGCCAAACTATTGGTCTGCTTGTTGATAATCTGTGGCTCCTGCTTCTGATGGGGAGGAGGATGATTATGCGGGGAGATTACGAGGATGAGGTTGATCAAAGTCGAACTCACGTGCAACCACCAGCAGCACACAACCACCGGTGTCCACATGCAAATAATGGTAATGTTAGGGCTCCCCTCGGTGATCATGACCATCTCCTAAGCTGAAATGAATATTCCACCATTTGAGGTAGATATGTTCTGATATATATCTTACTTGGGGTTAAGCGAACAACGATTTACATGTTTACAATATCACGAGGAAGCGTGTTCCTGCTGCTGTTCGTGCTTTCACTAGCTTTGCATATGTTTGGTGGTCTGAACATGGGCTGCTTTGAAAACTGCTATGCATACTCGTTGGGTTCCACCATATTATCAATGTGAATTACTTCAAAAATTGCAGCGCTTAAGACAAGGAAAAAATTCGGTAGAAGAATATTATCAGGAATTACAAACTGGCATGATTAGATGTGGTATTGTTGAGGAGAATGAAGCTATGCTTGCGCGTTTTATGGGTGGATTAAATAAAGAGATTTAGGCCATTTTAGAGTATCGAGTATACTAATATCACTCGTTTATTCCATCTTGCTTGTAAAGCTGAACATGAAGTCAGGATCGACAAGCATTAGCGAACTAACTTGCGGTCGACTTTCATCGTGGACACGGCGTGCATCCTCTACTTCCTTTGTACCAGCACCTCCATCATTGCTACCTCGGCCGTGATACAAAAGCGAGCACACCACCACTATCTGCCAAGGCGCTTACGAACTGCACTGAGCTCTTCTTCCCATCCGCATCAGAGGCACACAAGTGATATTATTTGTAAATGCGTTGTAAGGAAGAGGACATTATGCGGAATGCAAATCTCAGCGTGTGATGATTTCTCTTGGGGATGGTGGGTATGAGTGCGCTGGTAGTGTGATGAGAGAGACTTTAGCCCTATTAGAAGTGAAGAACGGTGGAGATGATTACGATCATGAGACACAATACATGGCTCTGAAGATCTTGCAGTGTGAATGTTTAGTTGCTCAGCGTGTTTTGAGTGTGCAGAGTTACACAAGTGAGCAAAATCAGAGGCATAATTTGTTAGATACAAAGGAGTTGAAGGAAGCGTTACGTACGCGTCATCATAGATGGAGGGCTGTAACAACAGCTAGCATGGAGATGGTGGAGAAGCTATCTCTCGGCTAAGACCACATCCACATCCTTACTACATCCAATGGTTCAACAACAGCAAGGTTTAGGTAACCGCTTCTGTTATTTGCCTTTTAGTATCTCTACATATCTGATTATGTTGATTGTGATGTGGTACCTATGCAAATGTTCCTTATTACTTGGTGACCATGGCAATTTGATAAAAATTGTGTACACCATGGTAGAAACAATCGGTATACTCTCTTGTTCATTAGGATAAAAATATTACTGCTTCCTATGACTCCTGAGTCCATTTTCAAAGATGATATTAATAGAGCTAATAAAGGAAAAGCAGGAGAAAAATAAGAGTGAAAATCAGATTGTGGCAAAAGAATTTGAGCAACAAATGAAGCCTAATAGTAAACCATCTAGTGTTATACGAAATTAAATTTAAAAGTGCATGTTTACTTGCCACTAAATCTGATATTGATGCGCTAGATTTTAGCAAATCTGTTTGCTATGCTTTGTGTGCAAGAGGCATTATTTTCATTCGAGGGCGTGCCTTCCTCTTTGCCTCCTGTGTCACTAACATTTTGTAGGAGTTTGCGATGTCTTTCCACAAGGCGTGCTCACAGAGATTACCGCCTATTCGGTATTGAGCATCAGATTGACTTAATTCCCGGTGCTTCACAGCCCAACCGTCGCCATATCGTACCAATCGAGGAGAGCGAAGGAGATTATCGTCAAGTACAAGAGCTTCTCGACAAAGGTTATATCTCTGAATCCTTAGTCCTTGTCTGTTCCTATTATTCTAGTGCGAAAAGGATGGTATGGCGTATGTGTGTTGATTTTTAGAGGCATTAATAATATTACTATTCGTTATCATCATCCTATTCCTAGGCTAGATGATATGTGATGAATTAGTGGCTCTATAATATTCTCCAAAGTTGATTTAGTAGTGGATACCATCAATTCATTATGAAATTGGGGATGAATGAAACAACATTTAAAACTAAGTTTGGATTATATGGTGGTTAGTCATGCCTTTTGGGTTAACTAATACCTAGTACTTTCATGAGAGTTGGCGCATGCGAATAGTAATATTATTAATGCCTCTACAATCAACACACATACATGTTGCCATCCTTTTTCGATACTACAATAATAGGAACAACACAAGGAATACTGAGAGACCAGCTGTGCACAGGAGGTGGCTTGTGAAAAACGTCGGCCGTGCAAAATGTTGAGTGACAGGAAGGCAGGAAGGCATGGCTGCGTCTTAACAAGCTGGTGAAATCAACTCATCAATATGGGATTAGTAGTAAGCAATGGGATGTGGATAGTGATGTGAAGCGGGGAACCCTGGGGCGATCTTTCCTTGTGTGCGAGAGCACAAGGGAAATCACGGGGCAGAGAGAATCACTCAACCGACAAGTGTCGATCACACAAGGGCTGAATCACTTGAACATGAGGTAGCACAGATTCAAAATCAACAAAGGAAGATACAAAAGTAACAGTTCTTCTCCGAGAGAGTCTTGAATCACGAGGATCTTCCGTAAAGGGGTAATGAATCAAGTGGATCTTCTCGAAGAATGCGGTCTCTCACGAGGAGGAGATCCGATGGATGAACAAGCTCTATCTCACATATGAGCTAAATCAGCGCTAACCTAAAGCGTGGGTGGAGGGAGTATATATAGTCTAAGGGCGAAAGGTTTATGGGCCTCGGCCAGGATACCTTTACTGCCTTGACCGGATGTCCGGGCTTTCGAAGACGCCCGGATGTCGGCTGGGCGGATCATTCAGCAATCAACGGACATTACTGTGATGGGCGCGGATGTCGGGCGTCATGAAGCCGGATGTCCGGGGCGGCGGATGTCCGGGCCCTATAACCGATGGCTGGGCTGCTGCTGTTGTTGTCGGGGCGGATGTCGGGTCACTGTAGCCTTTCTCCGGTTCCTCTCGTCGTGCTCCTTCATCCTTGTGCTTGGGACTTTTCCATCATCCAGCATCTCAAGAGGGTCTCCTTGGGACCTAGGCATCGTAGTGTCCTTGCATTAGGTGCAACCATGTCTCACGTGAATGGAAGAAGCATTTAGGAGCAGGTTCACCTTGTGTCCAATGGCGCATAGTTGAGGTCTCATCTTATGTATCCTTGGGACTTGGGGAGTAGTTGGAGTGTACATGGGGATGGCGTGGGATGCTCCGCATCGGATAGCTTCTCCACCATCTCCATGCTATCCAGATATTGCAGCTCCTCCGTCTATGATGGCCAGCGCACAAACGTTCCTTCTAGCGCCCTTTGTATGGAACAAATTGTACCTCAATTTTGATCTCTTGGGTGACACTGCACACTAAAACACGTTGAGCAACTAAACATTTATACCTTTGGCGTCTTGAGGCCATGTATTGCGTATGATGATCAATCATCTCCACCATGTTATTCACGTGTAATAAGAGCCAAAGTCTCCTCATCATAGTCACTAAGCGGACTCATACCCACCGCGCATTAGCAATCATCCTGCCTTTGAATTTGCATTCTCTCGCAGCGAGGCCAAGGAAACTCCTCACTTGTGTGACTGCTTTGGGCTGCGCCAACTCTCAATAGCTTCAATCTTGGCTTTATCAACTTCAATTCCTCGTGGAGTAACAACATAGCCAAGAAAAGATACTCGGTCGGTGCAAAAGGTGCACTTCCCAAGGTTACCAAACAAACGGCATCACGAGAGCATTAAAACAGCACGAAATGTTCCAAATGTTCTTCCAAAGATTTGCTATAAATCAAGATATCATCAAAATAGACTACCACAAATCGTCCAATGAAAGCACGAAACTTCGCTCATTAATCTCATGAAAGTACTAGGTGCATTAGTTAACCCAAAAGGCATGACTAACCACTCATATAATCCAAACTTAGTTTTAAATGCTGTTTTCCATTCATCTCCCAATTTCATACGAATTTGATGGTATCCACTACGCAAATCAACTTTGGAGAATATTGTAGAGCCACTCAATTCATCAAGCATATCATCTAGCCTAGGAATAGGGTGACGATAACTAATAGTAATATTATTAATGCCTCTACAATCAACACACATACGTGATGTACCATCCTTTTCGCACTAGAATAATAGGAACAGACAAGGACTAAGGGATTCGCAGATATAACCTTTGTCGAGCAGCTCCTGCATTTGATGCATAATCTCCTTCGCCTCCTCGGATTGGTACGGTATGGTGCACGGTTGGTAATGATGCACCGAATTAAGTCAATTTGATGCTCAATCCTCGAATAGGTGGTAATCCTGGCACGCCTTGTGGAAAGACGCCAATAACTCCCCGCAAAATGTTAGTGACAGCAGGGGCAAAGAGGAAGGCACGCCCTCTAATGAAAATAATGCCTCTTTGCACACAAAAGCATAGCAAACAGATTTGCTAAAATCTAGCTCATCAATATCAGATTTGGTGGCAAGTAAACATGCACTTTTCAATTTAATTTCGTAGCAACAGAGATGGTTTATTATTAGGCTTCATGTGTTGCTCAAATTCTTTTGCCACAATCTGATTTTCACTCTTATTTTTCTCCTGTTTTGCTTTATTAGCTCTATTAATATCATCTTCCAAAATGGAATCAGGAGTCCTAGGAAGCAAAGTAATATTTTTATCCCGATGAACAAGAGTATACTGATTGTTTCTACCATGGTGTACAGAATTTTTATCAAATTGCCATGGTCTACCAAGTAATAAGGAACATGCTTGCATAGGTACCACATCACAATCAACATAATCAGCATATGTAGAGATACTAAAATGCACACGAAGAGTACGTGTTACCTTAACCTTGCCGCTGTTGTTGAACCATTGGATGTAGTAAGGATGTGGATGTGGTCTTGTGGTGAGAGATAGCTTCTCCACCATCTCCATGCTAGCCAAGTTGTTGCAGCTCCTCCATCTATGATGACGCTAATAGAACGCTCCTTCACAACTCCCTTTGTATGGAACAAATTATGCCTCCGATTTTGCTCAGCTTGTGTAACCTGCACACTCAAAACACGTTGAGCAACTAAACATTCATACCGCCAAGATCTTCAAGAGCCATGTATTGTGTCTCATGATCGTAATCATCTCCACCATGTTCCTCATGTGTAATAAGAGCCAAAGTCTCCTCATCATAGTCACTAGCGGACTCATACCCACCATCCTCGTGAGCAATCATCACACGCTGAGATTTGCATTCTCTCACAAAATGTCCTCGCCCTTACAACGACGACAAATAATATCACTTGTGTGCCTGCTGACGCCATGGAAGAAGAAGAGCTCTGTAGGCCCGGCAGTGTGCTCTTGGCGATAGTGGTGGTTGTGCTCGCTTTGTATCACGGTTGGAGGTGGCACCAAGGAGGTGAAGGTGTAGTGGAAGTAGATGATGCACGTGGTGTCCATGATGAAGGTCGACCTGCAGAAAAGTTAGTGCGCGCCAATGCCTGCCGATCCTCAAGACTTCACGCTCAGCTTTACAAGCAAGATGGAATAAACGAGTGATATTATTATAATCCTTATAGTCTAGAATGGTCTGAATCTCTATTTAATCCACCCGTAAAACGTGCAAGCATAGCTTCATTCTCCTCAACAATACCACATCTAATCAAGCCAGCTTTGTAATTCTTGATAATATTCTTCTACGTAGTTTTTCCTTGTCTTAAGCGCTGCAATTTTTGAAGTAATTCACGTTGATAATATGGTGGAACCCAACGAGTACGCATAGCAGTTTTCAAAGCAGCCCAAGTAGCTGGAACAGATATAATCTACAATGTTCGCACCACCAAACACATGCGGCTAGTGAAAGCACAAACAGCAGCAGCAGGAACACGCCTCTCCTCGTGATATTGTAAACATGTAAATCGTTGTTCAGTTTCTAACTCCCAAGTAAGATATATATCAGAACATATCTACCATCAAATGGTGGAATATTCAATTTCAGTTTAGGGAGATGGTCATGATCTCGCACTGAGGGGAGCCCTAATATTGCCATTATTTGCATGTGGACGACCTGGTGGTTGTGGTGCTTGTGATTGCACGTAGTTCGATGTTGATCAACCTCATCCTCATAATCGCCCACATACTCATCATCCTCCTCGGTACCACCAGCAGCAGAGCAGGAGCCAAAGAAGCACCAACAGCAGTAGCAGCGGCACTGAATTTTGTCCTGCTCAATAGGAACACGCTGAGCTCGGCCCATACCGATTAGGAAGGGGCGAGTTGTTGTCGCTGCAGAGGTGCGATAGGTGCAGCCATGTGGTTGTGGAAAACGCGCGAGCAATTCATCAAACTTGCTATCAAGCTTTGTTTCAAACGCCTTCTCAATGCCATCTATCTTCCATGGCCTCACAAATCTGTTTAGCACGCCTTGCACCTGTCCAATCATCATTTGCTGAAACTTATCATGTAGCTGTTTGTTCGTCAGTTCTCCCAATCAGCCTCGCGGCTTGTGATCCTGCCATGGTTAGCAGCAATAGAAACACACAAGAATATGATCCTACAGACTACTAGGAAGTGGTGGTGGTGGTGTGGTGGACAACACAACCGCAAGCAAATCTCAAATTCTTACCAGCTTACCCAGCATGCAATGGTGATCGGCAACCGTCAGAGTCAAAACTCTCAAAGCTTGGCTATAGCGATTACTGTGGAGAATCAAACGCACGACATAGATGTATGTGGAGCTGGGAAGGCTTATAATATGGTAGCAAAAAGGTCAACAATAATCAATTCAGATGCAAAGTTGAATAAACGCCAACGACGATCAGGTTGGTCCTAGGCTAGACCGCTAGAGACGCGAGCCTAGTATACTAACAAAATCACGGCGCTGCACGTAAACAAGGGAAAAGCACACTGAATTTTTTTTCGCCTTTTTTTTTTTATGCTTTTTTTTTGCTTTTTTTTTTTTTGTGAAAAATCACTATAATGGCGAGTGTCTCAAAACTCTTCCCAAGTCAAACCGACAGATGGGCACGAAATTTTTCGCCTAATTTTTTTTTTTCGATCGCCTGACCCAAAACTGGAAACGGGTCAAAAAACTTTCTATAACGGGACTGTCTCAATACGCTTAGAAACACCTAAAATAGGATAGCCGAAAATTTTTGTCCCGCATTTTTGGAAAATTTTGGGCCTAAACGGAGGGTGGTTTCCTGACTTTTTTTGGAAACCAACCTCTTCTACGGACGGCAAAAGATTGCTGAATCAAACCTACTTAGACAAGCAAACACGAATCGGAAATTAGATGGATCCCAAAACAAATCTAATATGCAAGGAACTCGGATTGGTGGTGGATATATGGTGGTGGTATATGGCAACGGTGGTGGTATATGGCAGCGTGGTGGTATATGGATACGGATTCAAGTGGTGGCGGATAAGCGTGGTGGTAGATGGCAGGGCGATGATGATGAAAGCGGCGGCGTGACAACTTATGACCGTAACTCAAACTCTAAAAGACTAGACTCTAAGACCAGCAACTAGACACGATTTATGCAACCGCAAATTCAACAACGCAAATACGGAAAAGATTATGCAAAGGCTCGATTGGTTCGGATATGATGACCTAACCCTAATTTTTTTGGCTTTTTCGCAGACTGTAGGTATGAAGAATGACTCGATCTAAACTACGAAAAATCAGAAAATCTCACCGAGCAACCTGGAAATCTGATACCACTTGATAGAGGCAGAGGTGTCCCGCCTTTCGATGAGATGGTGGATTTCGCTTTGGTGGAAGTCGACTTTGACGATCCGACTACGAAGCGCAGCGAGGACGCCGCGCTTAGCAATCGCTAAACCAACTCCGAGAGGTTATTGACCACGCCGAGCACGATCAACTCCGACCACGAGGGTCTATTTCCTGCGAGCAAACGAAGAACAAGCAAGAAACTGAGATTGCAACTGGATATTGCGAATATAAGATGAAAGCTTTATTGATCAAGGTGGGGTTCTGTGACGCTTTTGTCCGGTCGTTGAACACAAACGGCACGCGGTTGCAGCTATGGCGAACTTTTAATCTAAACAAAACCCAAAGTCTAAACGGTGCCCTAAGGGCTGTATATATGGAGGAAGAGGGGTGAATTTCGTGGCCCTTGGTGGAGGGGTCCGAAACTAACCCTATCTCTTGTTTCCCCACACATACGGACTCTAAAAATAGCCTATACTAATGTATTTTGAAATTACATGGGCCTGGCCCAATAATAAGGTGACGCAGCACCTAGAATAGCCTCTGGACGCAATTTATGAAGTGGCATCTTGTATATTTCGTCCAAGGCTTCATGCACTCATTATGGTGGCTTCAAAGTCCTGAAATCATCACTTGTAACTCCATTCTTGTCCCCCTTGCGCATGCCATCATCTCCATGCTTGTTCTTGCTTTAATGTTCATCCTTCTCCAAGCTAGGCCCTTCATTTGTAAGCAAAACAAATGTATCCAATTTAGGCAGCATCATATTCTCATGAACATTAGAATCATTACCAAGAAACGAAAGTACCTGGTAATTTAGTTGGCGTGCACGAGCTGTAGTAATTGGTCCAGTATGTATAGCAGCAGGGGCTGTGGGTGTAACAATTGTATTGATGTCCTCATCACGCGAGCTCTAGTAATTGGTCCAGTATGTATAGCAGTAGGGGCTGTGGGTGTAATAATGGCCTTAATGTCCTCATCATCCTCCCCTTCTTGAAATGAAGTCGCCCTTGACGAAAGCTCATCTTCCTCACCCAAATAAGGCTTCAAATCTGCAATGTTAAAAGTGGGACTAACCCCAAAATCTGCAGGCAACTCAAGTTTATATGCATTATCATTTATTTTCTCCAACACCTTAAAAGGTCCATAAGCACGTGGCATTTGCTTTGATTTGCGCAAATCAGGAAATATATCCTTACGCAAATGTAACCAGACAAGATCTCCAGGTGCAAACACAACATGTTTTCTACCCTTATCTCCAGCAAGTTTATATTTAGCATTCATACGCTCAATGTTTTCCTTAGTTAACTCAGGCATTTTTAAAATCAATTCAGCACATTGTTTAGCATCAAAATTAATCTTCTTCGAAGATGGAAGAGGCAACAAATCAATAGGTGCACGAGGTAGGAAACCATACACAATTTCAAAAGGGCACATCTTAGTAGTAGAATGCAATGAATGATTATAAGCAAATTCAATATGAGGCAAGCATTCTTCCCACATTTTCTTGTTATTCTTCCAAACAGCCCCAAGCATAGTTGATGAGGACATCAATACCATTGTTAGACCCATAGACCCTACTGTTACATATACTGGAACAATTTTTAGAGCTTGCGCACGCCAATTAAATTACTAGATACTTTCGTTTCTTGGTAATGATTCTAATGTTCATGAGAATATGATGCTGCCTAAATTGGATACATTAGTTTTTCTTACAAATGAAGGGCCTAGCTTGGAGAAGGATGAACATTGAATCAAGCTCCTATGCATGGACTTGATGGCATGCATAGAGGATCAAAGCGGAGTTACAAGTGAAGAAATTCAGGACTCATGAAGCCACCATAAGGGTGCATTCATGAAGCCTTGGACGAAATATACAAGATGCCAGTTCATAATTTCGTCAAAGGCTAAAGTGTTCAGCTGACATGGGCATGTATTGGTCAATAACCTGTTTTAGAATCAAGTTGAATAGCGACATCCAAGCGAAATTCCCAGTTCTTCCATATACAGCCCTTAGAGGCGTCGCCAAAGTCGGGTTTTGTTACGTAAAACGATTGCTATCTCATCGAAACATCGACACCTTTGCCCCTATCAAGTGGTATCGATTTCCGTGTTGCGCTCGCTCGAGATTTTACAGCTTTTCGCTGATAGAGGCAAAGGTGTCCTGCCTTTCGATGAGATGATGGATATCGCTTTGGTGGAAGTCGACTTTGACGATCCGACTACTTAACGCGGCGAGGATGTCGCGCTTTAGCAATCGCTAAACCAACTCCGAGAGGTTATCGACCACGCCGAGCACGATCAACCTGACCACGAGGGTCTGCTTCTCGCGAGCAAACGAAGAAAAGCAAGAAACTGAGATTGCAACTGGATATTGCGAATATAAGATGACAGCTTTATTGATCAAGGTGGGGTTCTGTGACGCTTTGTCCGGTCGCTGAACACAAACGGCACGCAAGTTGCAGCTATGGCTAACTTTAATCTAAACAAAACCCAAAGTCTAAACGGTGCCCTAAGGGCTGTATATATGGTGGAAGAGGGGGTGAATTTCGTGGCCCTTGGTGGAGGGGTCCGAAACTAACCCTATCTCTTGTTTCCCCACACATACGGACTCTAAAAATAGCCTATACTTATGTATTTCGAAATTACATCGGCCTGGCCCAATAATAAGGTGACGCAACACCTAGAATAGCCTCTGGACGAAATTTATGAAGTGGCATCTTGTATATTTCGTCCAAGGCTTCATGCACTCACTATGGTGGCTTCAAAGTCCTGAAATCATCACTTGTAACTCCGTTCTTGTTCCCCTTGCGCATGCCATCATCTCCATGCTTGTTCTTGGTCCAATGTTCATCCTTCTCCAAGCTATGCCCTTCATTTGTAAGCAAAACAAATGTATCCAATTTAGGCAGCATCATATTCTCATGAACATTAGAATCATTACCAAGAAACGAAAGTACCTGGTAATTTAGTTGGCGTGCGCGAGCTCTAGTAATTGGTCCAGTATGTATAGCAGCAAGGGCTGTGGGTGTAACAATGGTATTGATGTCCTCATCATCCTCCCCTTCTTGAAATGAAGTCGTCCTCGACGGAAGTTCATCTTCCTCACCCAAATAAGGCTTCAAATCTGAAATGTTAAAAGTGGGACTAACCCCAAAATCTGCAGGCAGTTCAAGTTTATATGCATTATCATTTATTTTCTCCAAAACCTTAAAGGGACCATTAGCACGTGGCATTAGCTTTGATTTGCGCAAATCAGGAAATCTATCCTTACGCAAATGTAACCAAACAAGATCTCCAGTGCAAACACAACATGTTTTCTACCCTTATCTCCAAAGAAGTTTATATTTAGCATTCATACGCTCAATGTTTTCCTTAGTTAACTCATGCATTTTTAAAATCAATTCAGCACGTTGTTTAGCATCAAAATTAACGTTCTCCGAAGATGGAAGAGGCAACAAATCTATAGGTGCACGAGGTAGGAAACCATACACAACTTCAAAAGGGCACATCTTAGTAGTAGAATGCAATGAACGATTATAAGCAAATTCAATATGAGGCAAGCATTCCTCCCACATTTTCTTATTATTCTTCAAAACAGCCCTAAGCATAGTAGACAATGTTCTATTGACTACTTCAGTTTGTCCATCGGTTGGGGGTGACAAGTAGTACTAAAAAGCAATTTAGTCCCCAACTTAGCCCATAAACATCTCCAAAAGTGGCTAAGAAATTTAGTATCACGATCTGAAACAATAGTATTTGGCACACCATGCAAGCGAATAATTTCACGAAAGAACAAATCAGCAACATTAACAGCATCATCGCTTTTATGACATGGTATAAAGTGTGCCATTTTCGAGAATCTATCCACGACAACAAATATGCTATCCCTACCCTTCTTTGTTCTGGGTAAACCTAAAACAAAGTCCATAGATATATCCTCCCAAGGAGCACTAGGTACAGGCAAACGCATATATAAACCATGAGGATTGAGTCGTGACTTAGCTTTTTGACATGTAGTGCAGCGAGCAATAAAACGCTCAACATCCCGCCTCATCTTTGGCCAAAAGAAATGTGTAGCAAGTACGCCCTCCGCCTTCTTCACGCCAAAGTGTCCCATTAGTCCTCCTCCATGCGCCTCCTGCAACAACAAAAGACGAACGGAGCTAGCTGGAATGCATAGCTTGTTAGCACGGAACACAAATCCATCATTAACAACAAACTTGTTCCACGTTCTTCCTTCTTTACAATTCTGCAATACATCTTTAAAATCAGCATCATGCACATATTGATCTTTGATGGTCTCCAAACTAAATATTTTGAAGTCAAGTTGTGAAAGCATAGTATAGCGATTTAGACAATGCATCAAGAATAACATTTTCTTTACCCTTCTTGTGTTTAATGACATAAGGGAAAGTCTCAATGAATTCAACCCATTTAGCATGTCTACGATTCAGTTTAGCTTGACTTTTAATATGTTTCAAAGATTCATGATCGTAATGTATGACAAATTCTTTGGGCCATAAATAATGTTGCCATGTTTCTAAAGTCCTAACAAGAGCATATAATTCTTTATCATAAGTAGAATAATTCAGACTAGGCCCACTCAATTTTTCAGAAAAGTATGCAACAGGTTTGCCATCTTGTAATAACACACCTCCTAATCCAATTCCACTAGCATCACATTCAAGCTCAAAAGTCTTACTAAAATCAGGAAGTTGGAGTAAAGGAGCATGTGTCAACTTATCTTTCAATACCGTGAAGGCTTCTTTCTGTGCGGTACCCCAAACAAAAGGCACATCCTTCTTTGTAAGCTCATTGAGAGGTGCAGCAATGGTGCTGAAATCTCTCACAGAACTCCTATTGAATCCAGCGAGGCCAAGAAAACTCCTCACTTGTGTGACCGTTTTGGGCTGCGGCCAACTCTCAATAGCTTCAATCTTGGCTTTATCAACTTCAATTCCCTGTGGAGTAACAACATAACCAAGAAAAGACACTCGGTCGGTGCAAAAGGTGCACTTTCCAAGGTTACCAAACAAACGTGCATCACGTAGAGCAATAAAAACAGCACGTAAATGTTCCAAATGTTCCTCCAAAGTTCTGCTATAAATCAATATGTCATCAAAGTAAACTACCACAAATCGTCCAATGAAAGCACGTAAAACTTCATTCATTAATCTCATGAAAGTACTAGGTGCATTAGTTAACCCAAAAGGCATGACTAACCACTCATATAATCCAAACTTAGTTTTAAATGCTGTTTTCCATTCATCCCCCAATTTCATACGAATTTGATGGTATCCACTACGCAAATCAACTTTGGAGAATATTATAGAGCCACTTAATTCATCAAGCATATCATCTAGCCTAGGAATAGGATGATGATAACGACTAGTAATATTATTAATGCCTCTACAATCAACACACATACGCGATGTACCATCCTTTTTCGGCGCTAGAATAATAGGAACAGCACAAGGACTAAGGGATTCACGATATAACCTTTGTCGAGAAGCTCTTGTACTTGACGATAATCTCCTTCGCCTCCTCCGGATTGGTACGGTATGGCGACGGTTAAGCGAAAGCACCGGAATTAAGTCAATCTGATGCTCAATCCCTCGAATAGGTGGTAATCCCGGTGGCACGTCTTGTGGAAAGACGTCGGCGAACTCCTGCAAAATGTTAGTGACAGCAGGAGGCAAAGAGGAAGGCACGTCCTCGAATGAAAAAAATGCCTCTTTGCACACAAAAGCATAGCAAACAGATTTGCTGAAATCTAGCTCATCAATATCAGATTTGGTGGCAAATAAACATGCACTTTTCAATTTTATTTCAGAAGCAACACTAGATGGTTTATTATTAGGCTGCATTTGTTGCTCAAATTCTTTTGCCACAATCTGATTTCCGCTCTTATTCTTCTCCTGTTTTGCTTTATTAGCTCTATTAATATCATCTTTCAAAATAGAATCAGGAGTCATAGGAAGCAAAGTAATATTTTTATCCTTATGAACAAGAGTATACTGATTGTTTCTACCATGGTGTACAGAATTTTAATCAAATTGCCATGGTCTACCAAGTAATAAGGAACATGCTTGCATAGGTAACACATCACAATCAACATAATCAGCATATGTAGAGATACTAAAATGCACACGAACAGTACGTGTTACCTTGACCTTGCCGCTGTTGTTGAACCATTGGATGTAGTAAGGATGTGGATGTGGTCTCGTGGTGAGAGAAAGCTTCTCCACCATCTCCATGCTAGCCAAGTTGTTGCAACTCCCTCCGTGATGCGGAGCATCCTATGGACATCACCATGTCAAGAGTTCGTTTGGCAAGTGACACGTGCCACATCTACTTCACATACTCAAAGGTGAATCTTCTCCTTTACACGTGCTCACTTGACACTCTCGAGGATGGTATACTACTTGACACTCCTTACGTGTGCATGCATAGGTATTGTCGTACCTTCACGGATGTCAAGGAGGAGTGCAAGCGCCAAGGAACGACTACACCATCCGCGAGGGAAGCGTGGAAGAGAAGACGGAAGAAAGGAGAAGAAGACGGAGCGCCTGCAGGAGCCAGGCCGGACGTCCGGACTGTCGTCCGGATCATCCGGGCTCGGCCGGATCATCCGGGTGCACCCCCGTATCATCCGGACAAATCGTCCGACGACAACAGAAGGGTCCTCCTGAAGCCGGATCATCTGGGTCACCTCCCGGATCATCCGGATGACGGCCGGATCATCCGGACCCCCATCCGGATCATCTGGCCTCGCCGTCACACAGCAGAGAATCGGGCCCAAAGCCCATGTATCCCTTCCCCACTCACCCCTTCGTGGCTAAGACTATAAATAGACCCCCTCCACCTCCTTTCTAGGGTTAGCAAAGTGATAGCTCATTCTTAGGTGAGCTTTGCTCCTACCTATCTCTACTCTTGAGAGAGAGAGACCACTACTCCATTGGAGGCCAAGACCTCCATCTAGGAGAAGATCCCGCGGGATATCATCAAGACCCCCTTGTGGGAAGATCCATCTAGGATATCATCAAGACCTCCTCTTGGAGATGAACCTTACCTTGTACCTTTCCCTTTGATTGTTCATGTACCTTGTGGATCTCGTGTGTTTGATTGTCTAGTGGATGTGTGATTGGACTTGTTCTTGAGTGTTTCCCCTTGTGATTTCTCCCCGTTCTTCCCCGTGTTCATCGTGTTCTTCGAGGGATCCCACTCCAAACGTGAAAGATCGACGAATTAGGGTTCCACCCTACATCATATGGTATCATGAGCCACGTTGATCACGTTTTTGGAGCCCCTACCCCTCTTTTTCTAGCTTGATTTTGTTGATTTCGTCTTAAATCCGAAAATCCCCACCAAAAATAGCCCCCAAATTTTTTTGTGATTTGTTGGTTTGATGATGTTTGTTGATTTTGATCCATGGATTTGCTTGGTTTCAAGTGGATCTAGCATCTCCCCAAGTTTCCCCACCTTCCATCCACGAAATCTCATCAAATTTTGCCCCGAAAATCATCCATTTCCGCCCAAAAATTCGTCCCCAAGAGCAAATCCCGAGCGGGTTGACTTGGCCGGATCATCCGGACCTGCTCCCGGATCATCTGGACCAAGCCCGGATCCGTTGGACGCCCCCCGGACGTGCGGATAAATCGCGCACCCGAAAAACAGAACCGGCGCTGACGAACCCGGATCATCCGGATGTCCTCCCGGATCATCCGGACATAGCTCGGATGAGCTGGACCTCCTCCCGGATGTCCGGTTACACTGAAAACTGACACAGCTGAAATCTTGTTCTGTCCATAACTAATTCATCCGGAGTCCGTTTTCGACGTTCTTTAGCTCGTTTTGAAGCTATTGACATCCCCCATCCAACAAAAATACCACCAATATCATTTGACTCCATCATATTTTCTGAAATTTGGCAAGTTTGCCTAGGCCTTCCACCATATCATCTGCATAGCCACCTCCGACTTCCGCAACCTAACCCATTTTGTTCCCCATTGCATATGTGGTTGTTTGAGTTGTGATTAGAGTCTCCTAAGGTGTTTCGGCTACTTAGGGACAATTGCTTCTTCATCAACCACCACCACCACTTCCGCATAGGCGTGCCCACCATACACTTCCGCCACCCCCAACTTAACCCAATTGTTGCTTGAGCTTGTTCGAGTTGTGGCTTGTGTCTCCTAAGGTGTTTCGGCTACTTAGGGACGGCAACTTCAACTCCGACTCGTGTATAGCCCATCATTCCGTCCGCATTGCCTAGTGCAACACCACCACCGCTTTCCGCTACCACCATTTTGACATTTGTCATTTGAGATTTTGAGTTTGCGGTTTTCCGCTTCCTAAGGTGTTTCGCTACTTAGGACGAGTCTCCATCATCTTGGTATCTACACCAAGAACACCGCCACTCATCATCGCAGCGACAAGAACCTCGATTTACACCTTTGTATTTACCCTTGCAATTGCATTGTTAACCCCTAGCCCATTTTATGCCACTTACCTATCGAGACTAGCCATTTGAGTATTGCCGGCAACGTTACTTGTGCACATTAGTGGTCCATACCTTCCATTGCATACATACCATACCATATTGGTATCATATCATCCATTGTGCCTCAAGTTTGTTCCCGCATATACACAATTGCTATCTTCGTTTGTACATTGTGCAAAAGTGGCCATAGAAAAAAAAGCTTTTCAGCAAAAAGAGAGCAAAGAGCTCGTGAGCAAGTGCCATAGCATCATACCCCATTGCACATAAGATTGTCAAATCTATATCATATGATATCATGCTTGAGAGAAACACCGGGAACCATACATACATAGCATACTTGGGATAGAAGTTTATCCATTTTGCATCTTATAGGTTGTGCACAAGTGTCGTATCTGCCGATTGAGCAATCGTGCTAGCGTCTCTCTTGAGTTGTGCAACACGAGCGTTTTCCGTGGATTCCACATTTTGTGCTCATTCCTTGGTTGCACGACCCCATTTATCTATCCGTGTGTGTGTTTCCGTGTACCTTTCATTGCTATTGGTCTACTTGTTTCACTTGCAAATTTGTGAATCTTTTTCAACATTATTGACTCTTGCTAACATTTTGCATCAAATTTTTGTGCCACTATCCTCACCGAGCTCTACCATAAGCTTTACTTGATAGGTGTGAGTGAACAAGTCCGGTACCAATTCCACTATTCTTTCATTTCACATTGAGTGAAATGGGATACATCCTCAACTTTGGGAAAAGGTAACTTGGTATTGTTTATCTCATTTCCTACTCACCTCTACTCGAGTCTTGTGATGGATAGGCAAGGCATTTCATCTTCGGTCTACAACAACAACGACGAGTTCGATGCCATGAACAACAACTCCGACGCCAAGATGCAAGCTAAAATGGAGGAGATCAAAGCCCTCATCAAGTCCTACAAGCGATCTTCCTCATCTTCGAGAAGACGCCAAGAGCACATGCTTCCGAGCTACCATCTCCGCAAGATCACATCGGCATCGACACCATCACCAACAAAACGTGAAGGTCAAGAGCTCTACATCAACAACCGCCAATGACTTCACCATCTCCGTGGCATCTTCGCCAAGCGACTTCAAGGCATCTTCGCCACGGACATACGGCATCTTCGCCAACAAGAACCCCAAGACTACGCCAAGAGAAGCTCCCAAGCTCAAGACCACGACTTCCACGAGCTACTACGACCTCGACATCGACCACGCGATTCCTTTCTATGGAACTCAAGAACCCGAGGAGTACCTCGAGTGGGAGCGCTTGATGGATGACTACCTCAAGCTACATCAAGTTCCTCCCAAGATCAAGTGAAGTGTGCCACAAGAAACTTCCACGACTACGCATTGGCATGGTGGCTTCACACACCTTCGAGTACTACGACATGAGTTGGCCCAAGACGAAGAAAGCTTTATGGCGAGAGTTTGTGCCTCCAACCTACACGGAACAACTTCGACGCCAATTGGAGAACACCACCCAAGGATCCAAGTCCATCGACAAGTACTTCAAGGAGATGATGATTGCCTTCGACGAGCCATGGATGGGCGACCCCATTTCGATGAAGTTCCACTTCATGATGGGATTGCACAACGACATCTCCAAGACCATCGCCCTCAAGAACTACAAGTCCATCGACGACTACTACATTGGTGCTCTCAAGGCGGAACAAGAACTCATGAAGGCCAAGGCTTCTCCACCCCAAGCAAACTTCACGGCGACCAAGCTCTCGACAAGCATGAGGCTAGTACCACCAAGATGTCCAAGCCCCGACGAGCTCCAAGACGATGCTCCCAAGGACCAAGCTTTGGAGGCTAGCGACAAAGTGGCGAGCAAGGATGATGCTTCCATCTTAGGAGGCGAGAGTGATGATGTGCCATCTTCGGCCTTCATCCACGACGAGAGTGATAATGTGCCATCTTCGCCTTCATCCACGGTGACCACGACGAGATGGTTGAGCATGGGATTCTCCCTTCGACCACGGCGACGTATGATGACTTGAGTGACTTGTGCCACCATTTTGAGAGTGAGAGTGACTTCACCACTAGCCCCATACATGATGACTTGCCACAATTCCCATGTGAGGAGAGCCACAACCCCCACCACTTGAGTGAGATGAGTGACTCCACCATACGTGAGTTTGAGTGCACCTATTTTGAGGGAGTGAGTGAACCACCACATAGAGAGAGTGAGATAGTTCATCGGTCTCGTGAGGCCATTGGCATTTCTAACAACTTGACCTCTACCTCTATTGTGTCTTCTCGTTTGGTGCTAGGTCCCATTGATGATGACGCCGCCTATCCTCGATTTACTTCGCCCTCCCTTTGGACAAGACGATGGCCATGGTGGAATATGATGCACCCCCCACATGGTTCCATCAAGATGAAGATGACCACCATTTGGTCTTTCCAACCTCACCTACACCACTTGAGTGGAATGACAAAGATAACAAAGGTGACGGTGATGCTCTAGTCCCACTAGTGGACATTCTTAACATTGATTGCTTGCATGATGTTGATCCACCTATTGCCATGGTTCATGCTAGTATGATTTCCCCATGCGATGATTTGCCCATTTATGATGAGTACGATGATTCTATTGTGGAGTCTATTAGTTGTGATGCCATGTTACATAGAATTTCTTGTGACAATTCTTTAGGTCACATCATGTTTGATAATCCGCTTGACTTGTCATATGCTATGCATGAGATCCACCATATGTCTTATTTGCAATCTCTTCATAGTGACTATGCATATGCCATTAAAATAAACCCAATTTGCACATATGGCATAGATGACAAGCCCATGGTTATTGGCATTTGTTTTTCTTGTGATGATATTGATATGCTCCCTTTGCATCATTTATCTCATATGCCATGCCATGACCACCTAGCTTCGGATATGCATTGTTTTAGATGTTGTCCATTTTCTCCATGTGATGTTTCCAATATTGCTCATGAGGAGACCCCCATAGTTTCCTCATACATTTTAGAAGATTTTGATCCATCCCATCCATTGCATGATCCCAATACGTGTGTGCACCATATGCTCCCCATGAATAAACATGCTTTTTGATGTGCCTTATACTTGTTTGCTCAATTTGTGTCCCCATCGTGTCATACATAACAACTATTCTTTCATGATGGATGACATGTTCATATACCATGCCTCAAATTTCTTTGAGCATTGCTTATCTTGTGCTAACTCACACGTGCACATACACATCATGATGAATGATGTGTACATTTACCACGCACACAATTTCTTTGGTTTGTGTATCTCTTGTGTAGGTACCCATGAATACTTGTCAACCTCGCAATCCCACGAGTTGACAAAACGAGCTCTAGAGAGCAACGATGATTTGGGATCCCATGGATTGTCTTTCCCATCACTCTCTTCACAAGCAAACACTTCACATTCATTCTACATGGCCCTCACTTGGCTATGGGTTATTGTTCATTACATATCATATGCCCATCTTGCCATGTTCACTTTGCATGATATACTCATTCCTATGCCTTTGCCATGCAATTGTGACCCTTGCTTGCATCTACCCATGTTTCATCATTACGCTACTTCTATGTGTATTTGCATGCTTGGTAGAGATCCTTGTTGCTATTGCCATGTTTATCATGTGCCCCATGCTATTGTTCTCATATCTTGCTTTCATGATTGTGCTATGACATGTGAATTATTCATGCCCACTATTTGCACCAAGGACATGTTTGCCATGATTCCTTCTAGTATGTCGCATCTTCGCACTACTAGCATACTTGACTTAGTTGCTATGATTGCTTGCTATGTTGCATCACCCATGTTCCACTACTTGCTTTCTTGGGTTGATGACATATATGCTCATGCCTCTCACATGCGTTATCTCTTGTGTCATACTTGCTCATCTCATGCGGTTGATGACAACCACCTATATGCTTTGCATATAATTCATATTGCTTCGTGTCATATATCTCCATGTGTTGCATCTCTCATGCTAGATGATTTGCCATGTATTGAGTGCAACAATGCTTATAGTCGTGCTCATGAGATTGCCCCCATAGCATTCTCACACATGTTTGGAGATTTTGACATAGTCCTTGTGAAGCATGCTTGTCTTACCTCTTTGCACCATATACCTAGTGCCTTGAATATCGCCATTGTTGCATCATATTATTCATGCACTTGTGCTTCTAATGGTTATGTGCAAGAGGAGAGAACCATCATGATGGATGATGTGTTTATCTACCATGCGCATACGCTCTTTGTTTTGTTTTGTCCATGTGTAGGATACTTGGACATGGTGTCGACTTCCACTTCACGTGAGTTGACCATTCGAGCTCTTGAGAGCGAGCCTCATACATTCTACCACGACTCGCTTCCACACCGTATTTGCTTCCACTTCGGCATTGTGAAGAATGCACAAGGACACACTTTCACGGTGACATCCTTCTTGAGCTTGGATATTGTGGATCATACTTCATGTGTTGCTTGCACCATTTGCACGCATGTTAGAGATAATGCTTTCTATCTTGATTGCCACATTCCCATGCTTCATGACATATATACCTTGTGTGTTGCACCCAATTTTTGGACTACTTGCTACTATCATATGGTTGGTTGCACCAATATCATTTCTTCACATATGCCATGTCCCTTGCTTGTCAAATGTTTGACTTGATTGCCTCACACATGACTTAACAATTGCTCTTTCCATTGTGTTGAGTGCCACAATATCTTCACTACACCCTATGCAGGTTATGCTTGGATTGTCTTGCACTTGCCCCATGTGTTTAGACATTTCACTATATTTGGTGTTGTGAATGACTCTTATGCCTACCATAGACCGTTCATTGAGCTCTTTATGCATGCTTGCTATGACCTTGAGGTAGATGCTTGTTCACTTATCACATATATTTGCATCTTCACCTCCCATTTGCATGCTTGTTCCCATGATATACTTGATTGCGCTCAATTTATATGCTCAAATTCCATGCCACACTTCTTTGTCAAACCATATGCTATGCTTGATGACAACACTTGTTGGGTGAATCACCTCTTGAATGCTTGGTTTTGCTCTTACGACAACCACATTTGTTTTTCCAAGTGCTTGTTATCTTTGCTAATTTTGAAGGAATTACAAGACGGTGCGACATTGAGAGTGCCCATTTGGAACTACAAGATGATTTAATGCTTGGTGATCGTCCACTTCTACACGCGACATCATCTCTTTCCCATGGTGATTTGGATTTCGATCCGAGGTCGGATCTTTCCCAAGGGGGAGGGGATGATGCGGAGCATCCTATGGACATCACCATGTCAAGAGTTCATTTGGCAAGTGACACGTGCCACATCTACTTCACATACTCAAAGGTGAATCTTCTCCTTTACACGTGCTCACTTGACACTCTCGAGGATGGTATACTACTTGACACTCCTTACGTGTGCATGCATAGGTATTGTCGGACCTTCACGGATGTCAAGGAGGAGTGCAAGCGCCAAGGAACGACTACACCATCCGCGAGGGAAGCGTGGAAGAGAAGACGGAAGAAAGGAGAAGAAGACGGAGCGCTCGAGAGCTGCCAGGCCGACGTCCGGACCGCCGTCCGGATCATCCGGCTCGGCGGATCATCCGGTGCACCTCGGATCATCCGGACAAATCGTCCGACGACAACAGAAGGGTCCTCTGAAGCCGGATCATCCGGTCACCTCCGGATCATCCGGATGACGGCCGGATCATCCGGACCCCATCCGGATCATCCGGCCTCGCCTCGTCACAAGCAGAATCGGCCCAAAGCCCATGTATCCTTCCCCACTCACCCCTTCGTGGCTAAGACTATAAATAGACCCTCCACCTCCTTTCTAGGGTTAGCAAAGTGATAGCTCATTCTTAGGTGAGCTTTGCTCCTACCTATCTCTACTCTTGAGAGAGAGAGACCACTACTCCATTGGAGGCCAAGACCTCCATCTAGGAGAAGATCCCATGGATATCATCAAGACCCCTTGTGGGAAGATCCATCTAGGATATCATCAAGACCTCCTCTTGGAGATGAACCTTACCTTGTACCTTTCCCTTTGATTGTTCATGTACCTTGTGGATCTTGTGTGTTTGATTGTCTAGTGGATGTGTGATTGGACTTGTTCTTGAGTGTTTCCCCTTGTGATTTCTCCCCGTTCTTCCCCGTGTTCATCGTGTTCTTCGAGGGATCCCACTCCAAACGTGAAAGATCGACGAATTAGGGTTCCACCCTACATCACTCCGTCTATGATGATGCGCACAGAACGTTCCTTCACAACTCCCTTGGTATGGAACAAATTGTGCCTCTGATTTTGCTCAGCTTGTGTGACCTGCACACTCAAAACACGTTGAGCAACTAAACATTCATACTTGTCGTTGTCTTCGAGGAGCCATGTATTGCGCCTCATGATCGTAATCATCTCCACCGTGTTCTTCACGTGTAATAAAAGCCAACGCCTCCTCATCATAGTCACTAGCGGACTCATACCCACCATCCTCGTGAGCAATCATCACACGCTGAGATTTGCATTCTCTCGCATAATGACCTCTTACCTTAAACCGACGACGAATAATATCACCGGTGTGCCCGCTTGATGCCATGGAAGAAGAAGAGCTCGTAGGGCCCGGCAGTGCGCTCTTGGCAGATAGTGGAGGTTGTGCCTCGCTTGTATCACGGCCGGAGGTAGCAGCTGATGGAGGTGCTGGTGTAGTGGAAGTAGAGGATGCACGCGGTGTCCATGATGAAAGTCGACCTGCAGAAAAGTTAGTTCGCGCCAATGCTTGTCGATCCTGCACTTCACGTTCAACTTTACAAGCAAGATGGAATAAACGAGTGATATTAGTATACTCCTTATACTCTAGAATGGTATGGATCTCTCTATTTAATCCACCTATAAAACATGCAAGCATAGCTTCATTCTCCTCAACAATACCGCATCTAATCATGCCAGTTTGTAATTCCTAATAATATTCTTCGACAGAATTTTTTCCTTGTCTTAAACGCTGCAATTTTTGAAGCAATTCACGTTGATAATATGGTGGAACCCAACGAGTACGCATAGCAGTTTTCAAAGCAGCCCAAGTAGCGGGAATAGGATATAATCTACAATGTTCAGACCACCATACACATGCAAAACTAGTGAAAGCACAAACAGTAGCGGTAACCCGTCTCTCCTTAGGATATTGTAAACATGTAAAACGTTGTTCAGTTTCTAACTCCCAAGTAAGATATATATCAGGAACATATCTACCCTCAAATGGTGGAATATTCAATTTCAGTTTAGGAATATGGACATCATCTCGTACCTGAGGTGGTGGTGCAGGCTTACCATTACGAATATATACCGAGGTTGACCTGCCGGTGGTGGTGCTTTGGTGGCTGCACGTAGTTCTGATTTTGATCAACCTCATCCTCATAATCGCCGCATACTCATCATCCTCCTCGGTACCAAAGCAGCAGCAGAGCAAGAGCCAAAGAAGCACCAACAAAGCAGAGCAGGGGCACCAGAATTTTGTCCTGGCTCAATAGGAACACGCTGAGCTCGTCCATACCGATTCGGAAGGGGCGAGTTGTTGTTGTTGCAGAGGTGCGATAGGTGCAGCCAAGGTGGTTGTGGAAAACGCGAGCAATTCATTAAACTTGCTATCAAGCTTTGTTTCAACGCCTTCTCAATGCCATCTATCTTCTCCATGGCCTCGTCAAATCTGCTTAGCACATCTTGCACCTGTCCACTCATCATTTGCTGAAATTTATCATGTAGCTGTTTGTTCGTCAGGTTCTCCCAATCAGTCTAATCGACATGTGATCCTACCATGGTTAGTAGCAAATAGAAACACACAAGAATATGATCCTACAGACTACTAGAATATGGTGGTGGTGGGGTGTCACAAATCCGCTGCTTAATCTCAAATTCTTACTAGTTCTTACCCAAAGAAAGCAGGTGGTTATCGGCAACTGTTGTAGTCAAAACTCTCAAAGCTTGGATAGAGCGATTTCCAGGGAGAGTCAAACGCATACGACGAGATGTATGTGGAGCTGGGAAGGCTTATAATATGGTAACAAAAGGGTCAGAATAATCAATTCGAGATGCAAAGTTGAATAAACGCCAACGACAAGATTGTGGTGGTCCTAGGCTAGACCGTGCTAGAGACGCGAGCCTAGAACACTAACAAAATCACGGCGCGGCACGTAATCAAGGGAGGAGCACACTCTGAAAAAAAAGTTCTCCTTTTTTTCACGTTTTTTTTGCACTTTTTTCCTCTTTTTTTTTTGAAACTGGAACTATTTTTCTTCTGCGGATGGCTCGGAAGTTAGGGAGTCCTTCTCTGTCACGACTCAGAGTATCGCGTGATCTGGAAATCGAGAACAATGCAACAATTACTGGACTCGGACTAGGACTGGTGGCGGAGATGAATCTGGTGGAACTCGGACCGGTGGCGGAGATGAATCTGTGGAACGCGGACAGTGGCGAATATATGTTGCGTGTGAACTCGGATTGGCGTGATGGCGGCGGATATGTGGTGGCGATATGGATTCGGATTGGCGGTGAATATGTGGTGGTGGTATATGGCAGCGGCGACGTGACAACCTGTGAATGTAACTCAAACTCTAAAAGACTAGACACTAAGACCAGCAACTTAACACGACGATGCAACCGCAAATTCAACAAAGCAAATACGTAAAAGATTATGCAAAGGCTCAGATTGGTTCGGATGGGATGAACTAACCCTAATTTTTTTGGCTTTTTCGTGGACAATTGGTATGAAGAATGACTCGATCTAAACTACGAAAACCTGTAAAATCTCACCGAGCAACCTAGAAATCTGATACCACTTGATAGAGGCAAAGGTGTCCCGTCTTTCGATGAGATGATGGATATCGCTTTGGTGGAAGTCGACTTTGACGATCCGACTACGAACGTGCGAGGACGTCGCGCCTTAGCAATCACTAAACCAACTCCGAGAGGTTATTGACCACGCCGGAGCACGATCAACCTGACCACGAGGGTCTGTTTCCTGCGAGCAAACGAAGAACAAGCAAGAAACTGAGATTGCAATCTGGATATTGCGAATATAAGATGAAAGCATTATTGATCAAGGTGGGGTTCTGTGACGCCTTTGTCAGATCGTTGAACACAAACGAAGTACGTGAAGTTGCAGCTATGGCGAACTTTAATCTAAACAAAACCCAAAGTCTAAACGGTGCCCTAAGGGCTGTATATATGGAGGAAGAGGGGGTGAATTTCGTGGCCCTTGGTGGAGGGGTCCGAAACTAACCCTATCTCTTGTTTCCCCACACATACAGACTCTAAAAATAGCCTATACTTATGTATTTCGAAATTACATGGGCTTGGCCCAATAATAAGGTGACGCAGCACCTAGAATAGCCTCTGGACGAAATTTATGAAGTGGCATCTTGTATATTTCGTCCAAGGCTTCATGCACTCATTATGGTGGCTTCAAAGTCCTGAAATCATCACTTGTAACTCGTTTTGTTCCCCTTGCATGCCATCATCTCCATGCTTGTTCTTGCTCCAATGTTCATCCTTCTCCAAGCTAGGCCCTTCATTTGTAAGCAAAACAAATGTATCCAATTTAGGCAGCATCATATTCTCATGAACATTAGAATCATTACCAAGAAACGAAAGTACCTGGTAATTTAGTTGGCGTGCGCGAGCTCTAGTAATTGGTCCAGTGTGTATAGCAGCAGGGGATGTGGGTGTAACAATGGTATTGATGTCCTCATCATTCATAGTTTAGATCGAGTCTGTTCTTCTTACCTATAGTCCACGAAAAAGCCAAAAAATAATATTTGGGTTAGTTCATCTTATCCGAACCAATCTGAGCCTTTGCATAATCTTTTTGGTATTTGCTTTGTTAAATTTGCGGTTGCATCATCGTGTCAACTTGCTGGTCCTAGAGTCTAGTCCTTTAGAGTTTCGAGTTCTGCTCACAAGTTGTCACGCCGCTGTCGCACCATCGTCATCACTGCTGCCATATACCATCATCATCACCGCTGCCATATACCACCATCATCATCACCGCTGCCATATACCACCATCGTCATCACCGCTGCCATATACCACCATCATCATCGCCGCTTCCATATACCTCATATGCACCGCCATCACGCTAATCCGAGTCCACCTCCATCACAGATTCGCCACGAGTCCGTGTTCCACTGCCCTGCATATATCCGCCACTAGTCTGAGTTTCCACCAGATTCATCTCCGCCACCAGTCCTAGTTCGAGTCTAGTAATTGTTACTTTGTTTTCGGTTTCCAGATCACGCGGTACTCCGAGTCGTGACAGAGTAGGACTCCCCAACTTTCGAGCCATCCGCAGAAGAAAAATAGTTCCACTTTCAAAAAAAACTAAGTCTGGAAAATTCTGGCTAGGCAGTTTTTAGGACATTTGTAGACTTTTTCGAAAAAAATTTTGTTGCGGAGCAAAAAAAGGGGAAAAAGAGTGCAAAAAAGAAAAAAAATCAGAGTGTGCTCCTCCCTTGTTTACGTGCAGCGCCGTGATTTTTTTAGTTTTCTAGGCTCGCGTCTCTAGTACGGTCTAGCCTAGGACCAACACAATACCGTCGGTGAGCATTTATTCAACTTTGCATATCTAAATTGATTATTGCTGACCATTTTTGCTACCATATTATAAGCCTTCCAAGCTCCACATACATCTACATCGTGCGTTTAACTCTCCCTGGTAATCGCTTTATCCAAGCTTTGAGAGTTTTGACTACATCGGTTGCCGATCACCGCCTGCTACTGGGTAAGAACTGGTAAGGATTTGAGTTTTGCTTGACAGATTTGTGACACCGACCACCACCACCACTTGTTAGTAGTCCATAGGATCATATTCTTGTGTGTTTCTATTGCTGCTAATCATGCCAGGATCACAAGCCGACGAGATTGACTGGGAGAACTTAACGAACAAGGAGCTTCATGATAAGTTTCAGCAAATGATGACTGAACAGGTGCAAGATGTGCTGAACAATTTTGAGGAGGCCATGGAGAAGATCACTGGCCTTGAGAAGACATTCAAAACAAAGCTCGATAACAGATTTAATGAACTGCTTGCGCGTCTTCCACCACCGGCTGCACCTGCCGCACCTCTGCGACAACAACAACAACAACAACAACGACTACCTCCACATCACGAAACAGCCCTCCGCCGAGCGAGCCGTGTTCCTCTTCAGCTTGGCCAAACTATTGGTGCTGCTGTTGATAATTCTGTGGCTCCTGCTGCTGATGGGGAGGAGGATGATTATGCGGGAGATTACGAGGATGAGGTTGATCAAAGTCAGAACTACGTGCAACCACCAAAGAAGACAACCACCGTGTCGCCCACATGCAAATAATGGTAATGTTAGGGCTCCTCAGTACGAGATCATGACCATCTCCCTAAGCTGAAATTGAATATTCCACCATTTGAGGGTAGATATGTTCCCGATATATATCTTACTTGGGGTTAGAAATCAACAACGATTTACATGTTTACAATATCCCGAGGAGAGACGTGTTCCGCCATCTGTTCGTGCTTTCACTAGCTTTGCATATGTTTGGTGGTCCTAACATGGGCTGCTTTGAAAACTGCTATGCATACTGCTGGGTTCCACCATATTATCAATGTGAATTACTTCAAAATTGCAGCGCTTAAGACAAGGAAAAATTCGTAGAAGAATATTATCGTGAATTACAAACCGGCATGATTAGATGTGGTATTGTTGAGGAGAATGAAGCTATGCTTGCACGCTTTATGGGTGGATTAAATAAAGAGATTTAGGCCATTTTAGAGTATCAGGAGTATACTAATATCACTCGTTTATTCCATCTTGCTTGTAAAGCTGAACATGAAGTGCGGATCGACAAGCATTGGCACGAACTAACTTTTCTCGCAGTCGACTTTCATCGTGGACACCGCGTGCATCCTCTACTTCCATCGCATCAGCACCTCCATCAGCTGCTACCTCCAGCCGTGATACAAGAAAGCA
Source organism: Aegilops speltoides (assembly GCA_021437245.1). Classification (NCBI taxonomy): domain Eukaryota; kingdom Viridiplantae; phylum Streptophyta; class Magnoliopsida; order Poales; family Poaceae; genus Aegilops; species Aegilops speltoides. Next base: position 299,180,214 of record CM038147.1, read on the forward strand.
GCACAACCACCACTATCTGCCAAGAGCGCACCTGCCGGGCCTGCACAGAGCTCTTCTTCGTCCATGGCATCAACAGGGCACACAAGTGATATTATTTGTCGTCGTTGTAAGGGAAGAGGACATTATGCACGAGAATGCAAATCTCAGCGTGTGATGATTTCTACTGGGGATGGTGGGTATGAGTCTGCTAGTGACTGTGATGAGGAGACTTTAGCCCTTATTAGAAGTGAAGAACACGGTGGAGATGATTCTGATCATGAGACACAATACATGGCTCCTGAAGATGCTGACAGGTGTGAATGTTTAGTTGCTCAACGTGTTTTGAGTGTGCAGGTTACACAAGCTGAGCAAAATCAGAGGCATAATTTGTTAGATACAAAGGGAGTTGTGAAGGAACGTTCTGTGCACGTCATCATAGATGGAGGGAGCTGTAACAACTTGGCTAGCATGGAGATGGTGGAGAAGCTATCTCTCAGCACAAGACCACATCCACATCCTTACTACATCCAATGGTTCAACAACAGCGGCAAGGTTTAGGTAACACGTACTGTTCGTTTGCCTTTTAGTATCTCTACATATGCTGATTATGTTGATTGTGATGTGGTACCTATGCAAGCATGTTCCTTATTACTTGGTCGACCATGGCAATTTGATAAAAATTCTGTACACCATGGTAGAAACAATCAGTATACTCTTGTTCATTAGGATAAAAATATTACTTTGCTTCCTATGACTCCTGAGTCCATTTTCAAAGATGATATTAATAGAGCTAATAAAGGAAAACAGGAGAAAAATAAGAGTGAAAATCAGATTGTGGCAAAAGAATTTGAGCAACAAATGAAGCCTAATAGTAAACCATCTAGTGTTGCTTCTGAAATTAAATTTAAAAGTGCATGTTTACTTGCCACTAAATCTGATATTGATGCGCTAGATTTTAGCAAATCTGTTTGCTATGCTTTTGTGTGCAAAGAGGCATTATTTTCATTCGAGGACGTGCCTTCCTCTTTGCCTCCTGCTGTCACTAACATTTTGTAGGAGTTTGCTGATGTCTTTCCACAAGACGTGCTACCGAGATTACCGCCTATTCGAGGTATTGAGCATCAGATTGACTTAATTCCCAGTGCTTCACAGCCCAACCGTGCGCCATATCGTACCAATCCAGAGGAGACGAAGGAGATTATACGTCAAGTACAAGAGCTTCTCGACAAAGGTTATATACGCGAATCCCTTAGTCCTTGTGCTGTTCCTATTATTCTAGTGCCGAAAAAGGATGGTACATCGCGTATGTGTGTTGATTTTTAGAGGCATTAATAATATTACTATTCGTTATCATCATCCTATTCCTAGGCTAGATGATATGCTTGATGAATTGAGTGGCTCTATAATATTCTCCAAAGTTGATTTATGAGGGATACCATCAATTTCAGATGAAATTGGGGGATGAATGGAAAACAACATTTAAAACTAAGTTTGGATTATATGAGTGGTTAGTCATGCCTTTTGGGTTAACTAATGCACCTAGTACTTTCATGAGAGTTGGCCGCATACGCGAATAGTAATATTATTAATGCCTCTACAATCAACACACATACGCGATGTACCATCCTTTTTCGATACTACAATAATAGGAACAACACAAGGAATAAGGGATTCACAGATATAACCTTTGTCGAGAAGCTCCTGTGATTTGACGATAATCTCCTTCGCTCTCCTCGATTGGTACGGTATGGTGCACGGTTGGGTAATGATGCACCGGGAATTAAGTCAATGATGCTCAATCCTCGAATGGGAGGTATCCCGTGGCACGCCTTGTGGAAAGACGCCAATAACTCGCAAAATGTTAGTGACAGCAGGAGGCAAAGAGGAAGGCACATCCTCGAATGAAAATAATGCGTCTTTGCACACAAAAGCATAGCAAACAGATTTGCTGAAATCTAGCTCATCAATATCAGATTTAGTGGCAAGTAAACATGCACTTTTCAATTTAATTTCAGAAGCAACACTAGATGGTTTATCATTAGGCTTCATTTGTTGCTCAAATTCTTTTGCCACAATCTGATTTTCACTGTTATTTTTCTCCTGTTGTGCTTTATTAGCTCTATTAATATCATCTTTCAAAATGGAATCAGGAGTCATAGGAAACAAAGTAATATTTTTATCCTTATGAACAAGAGTATACTGATTGTTTCCACCATGGTGTACAGAATTTTTATCAAATTGCCATGGTCGACCAAGTTATAAGGAACGTGCTTGCATAGGTACCACATCACAATCAACATAATCAGCATATGTAGAGATACTAAATGCAGACGTGTTACCTTAACCTTGCCACTGTTGTTGAAACATTAGATGTTGTAAGGATGTGGATGTGGTCTTGCGGTTAGAGATAGTGATGTAGGGCGGAACCCTAGGGGCCGATCTTTCACGTATCGCGCGGAAACACAAAGGGGAAATCACGGGGAGGAACGAGAGAATCACTCAACCGACAAGTATCGATCACACAAGGGCTAGATCACTGAACACATGAGGTAGCACAAGATTCAAAATCAACAAAGGAAAGATACAAAAGTAACAGTTCTTCTCCGAGAGGAGGTCTTGAATCCACGAGGGGATCTTCCCGTAAAGGGGTATTGAATCCAAGTGGATCTTCTCCGAAGAGGCTGCGGTCTCTCACGAGGAGGAGATCCGATGGATGAGCAAGGCTCTATCTCACATATGAGCTAAATCAACGCTAACCCTAAAACGTAGGTGGAGGGGGAGTATATATAGTCTAAGGGGCGAAGGGGTACATGGGCCTCGGCCAGGATGCACTGCACGCAGGCAGGGGAGGCCGGATGTCCGGGCTTTCCCGAGACGCCGGATGTCCGGGCGCTGGGCCGGATGTCCGGGCTGGCTTGATCCAGCTTCTGGACATTCTGTGATGGGGCGCCGGATGTCCGGGCCGTCGCGGGGCGCCGGATGTCCGGGGCCTGGCCGGATGTCCGGGCCCTATAGCACTTCGATGGCTGGGCTGCTGCTGTTGTTGACATCGTCAGGGGCCGGATGTCCGGGTCCTGTAGCCTTTCTCCGGTTCCTCTCGTCGTGCTCCTTCATCCTTGTACTTGGGGACTTTTCCATCATCCCGAGCATCTCCGAGAGGGTCTCCTTGGGACCTAGGCATGCGTAGTGTCCTTGCATTAGGTAGCAACCATGTCTCACGTGAATGGAAAGGGGAAGCATTTAGGAACGGGTTCACCTTGTGTCCAATGGCGCATAGTTGAGGTCTCATCTTATGTATCCTTGGGACTTGGGGAGTAGTTGGAGTGTACATGGGGATGAGCGTGGGATGCTCCGCATCAGATAGCTTCTCCACCATCTCCATGCTATCCAAGATGTTGCAGCTCCCTCCGTCTATGATGACGCGCACAGAACGTTCCTTCACAACGCCCTTTGTATGGAACAAATTGTACCTCCAATTTTGATCTCTTGGGTGACCTGCACACTAAAAACACGTTGAGCAACTAAACATTTATACCTTTGAGCGTCTTCAGGAGCCATGTATTGCGTATGATGATCAGAATCATCTCCACCATGTTATTCACGTGTAATAAGAGCCAAAGTCTCCTCATCATAGTCACTAGCGGACTCATACCCACCGACCGCAGTAGCAATCATCACACGCTGAGATTTGCATTCTCTCGCATAATGACCTCTTCCCTTACAACGACGACAAATAATATCACTTGTGTGCCCTGTTGATGCCATGGAAGCAGAAGAACTCTGTGGAGGCACGGCAAGTGCGCTCTTGGCAGATAATGGTGGTTGTGCCTGCTTTCTTGTATCACGGCTGGAGGTGGCACCTGATGGAGGTGCTGGAGCAGTTGAAGTAGAAGATGCACGCGGTGTCCATGATGAAGGTCGGCCTGCAGAAAAGTTAGTTCCCGCCAATGCTTGTCGATCCTGCACTTCACGTTCAGCTTTACAGGCAAGATGGAATAAACGAGTGATATTAGTATACTCCTTATACTCTAGAATGGTCTGAATATCTCTATTTAATCCACCCATAAAACGTGCAAGCATAGCTTCATTCTCCTCAACAATACCACATCTAATCATGCTAGTTTGTAATTCCTGATAATATTCTTCTACAGAATTTTTCCCTTGTCTTAAGCGCTGCAATTTTTGAAGCAATTCACGTTGATAATATGGTGGAACCCAACGAGTACGCATAGCAGTTTTCAAAGCAGCCCAAGTAGTTGGAATAGGATATAATCTACAATGTTCAAACCGCCATACACATCCAAAACTAGTGAAAGCACAAACAGCAGCAGCAACCTGTCTCTCCTCAGGATATTGTAAACATGTAAATCATTGTTCAGTTTCTAACTCCCAAGTAAGATATATATCAGGAACATATCTACCCTCAAATGGTGGAATATTCAATTTCAGTTTAGGGAGATGGTCATGATCTCGTACCTGAGGGGGAGCCCTAACATTGCCATTATTTGCATGAGGACGACCTGGTGGTTGTGGTGCTGGTGGTTGCACGTAGTTCGATGTTGATCAACCTCATCCTCGTAATCTCCCACATAATCATCCTCGCCGCTACCAAAGCAGCAGCAGAGCAGGAGCCAAAGAAGCACCAACAGCAGAGCAGCTGCACCAGAATTTTGTCCTGCTCAATAGGAACACGCTGAGCTCGCCCATACTGATTCGGAAGGGGCGAGTTGTTGTCGCTCTTGAGGTGCGATAGGTGCAGCCGGTGGTGGTTGTGGAAAACGCACGAGCAATTCATCAAACTTGCTATCAAGCTTTGTTTCAAACGCCTTCTCAATGCCATCTATCTTCTCCATGGCCTCATCAAATCTGTTTAGCACATCTTGCACCTGTCCAATCATCATTTGCTGAAACTTATCATGTAGTTGTTTGTTCGTCAGGTTCTCCCAATCAGTCTCATCGTCTTGTGATCCTGCCATGGTTAGCAGCAATAGAAACACACAAGAATATGATCCTCAGACTACTAGGAAGTGGTGGTGGTGGTGTGGTGGACAGTCACAAATCCGTCAAGCAAATCTCAAATTCTTACCAGTTCTTACCAAGCAAGCGGCGGTGATCGGCAACCGCTGTAGTCAAAACTCTCAAAGCATGGATATAGCGATTACCAAGGAGAATCAAATGCACGACGGAGATGTATGTGGAGCTGGGAAGGCTTATAATATGGTAGCAAAAAGGTCAAGAATAATCAATTCAGAGATGCAAAGTTGAATAAACGCTCAACGACGGTATCAGGTGCTGGTCCTAGGCTAGACCGTGCTAGAGACGCGAGCCTAGTACACTAACAAAATCACGGCGCTGCACGTAAACAAGGGAAAAGCACACTCTGAATTTTTTTTCGCCTCTTTTTTTTGCGAAAAATCACTATAATGGCGAGTGTCTCAAAACTCTTCCCAAGTCAAACCGACAGATGGGCACGAAATTTTTCGCCTAATTTTTTTTTTTGCCCCGACCCAAAAACTGAAACGGGTCAAAAACTTTCTATAACGGGGACTGTCTCAATACGCTTAGAAACACCTAAAAATAGGATAGCCAGAAATTTTTTTGTCCCGTGCATTTTTTTTTGGAAACCAACCTCTTCTACGGACGGCAAAAGATTGCTGGAATCCGAAACCTACTCAGACAAGGAAACACGAATCGGAAAACTAGATGGATCCTGAAAACAAACCTAATATGTAGGGAACTCGGATTGGTGGTGGATATATGGCAACGGTGGTGGTATATGGCAGCGGTGGTGGTATATCGATACGGATTCGAAGCGGTGGCGGATAAGCGGTGGTGGTAGATGGCAGGGGCGAGGATGATGGTGCAAAGCGGCGTGACAACTTATGACCGTAACTCAAACTCTAAAAGACTAGACTCTAAGACCAGCAACTAGACACGACGATGCAACCGCAAATTCAACAACGCAAATACGTAAAAGATTATGCAAAGGCTCGATTGGTTCGGATATGATGACCTAACCCTAATTTTTTGGCTTTTTCGTGGACTGTAGGTATGAAGAATGACTCGATCTAAACTACGAAAAACTGTAAAATCTCACCGAGCAACCCGGAAATCTGATACCACTTGATAGAGGCAAAGGTGTCCCGCCTTTCGATGAGATGGTGGATTTCGCTTTGGTGGAAGTCGACTTTGACGATCCGACTACGAAGTGCGAGGAGGTCGCGCGCTTAGCAATCGCTAAACCAACTCCGAGAGGTTATTGACCACGCCGAGCACGATCAACGACCACGAGGGTCTATTTCCTGCGAGCAAACGAAGAACAAGCAAGAAACTGAGATTGCAATCTGGATATTGCGAATATAAGATGAAAGCTTTATTGATCAAGGTGGGGTTCTGTGGACGCTTTGTCCAGTCGTTGAACACAAACGGCACGCGAAGTTGCAGCTATGGCGAACTTTTAATCTAAACAAAACCCAAAGTGTAAACGGTGCCCTAAGGGCTGTATATATGGAGGAAGAGGGGGTGAATTTCATGGCCCTTGGTGGAGGGGTCCGAAACTAACCCTATCTCTTGTTTCCCCACACATACGGACTCTAAAAATAGTCTATACTAATGTATTTCGAAATTACATGGGCCTGGCCCAATAATAAGGTGACGAAGACCTAGAATAGCCTCTGGACGAAATTTATGAAGTGGCATCTTGTATATTTCGTCCAAGGCTTCATGCACTCATTATGGTGGCTTCAAAGTCCTGAAATCATCACTTGTAACTCCATTCTTGTCCCCTTATGCATGCCATCATCTCCATGCTTGTTCTTGCTCCAATGTTCATCCTTCTCCAAGCTAGGCCCTTCATTTGTAAGCAAAACAAATGTATCCAATTTAGGCAGCATCATATTCTCATGAACATTAGAATAATTACCAAGAAACGAAAGTACCTGGTACTTTAGTTGGCGTGCGCGAGCTCTAGTAATTGGTCCAGTATGTATAGCAGCACGGGCTATGGGTGTAACAATGGTATTGATGTCCTCATCAGGATCTTCCCGTAAAGGGGTCTTGAATCCAAGTGGATCTTCTCCGAAGAGGCCGCGGTCTCTCACGAGGAGGAGATCCAATGGATGAGCGAGGCTCTATCTCACAAATGAGCTAAATCAATTCTAACCCTAAAACGTAGGTGGAGGGGCAGTATATATAGTCTAAGGGGCGAAGGGGTACATGGGCCTCGGCCTAGATGCGCTGCGCGCAGGCAGGGGAGGCCGGATGTCCGGGCGTCGGGCCGGATGTCCGGGCCTTCGCGAGGTGCCGGATGTCCGGGCTAGCGGGGCGGATGTCCGGGCTGGAGTGGCCGATTCTTCTGCTCTCTGGATAGCGTGCGCTGGATTTCCGGGCAGGCGCCGGATGTCCGGCCCGTCGCGGGGCGCCGGATGTCCGGGGGTCGGCCGGATGTCCGGCCTCTGTAGAGTCGCCTGGCTTCTCTTCCTTCTCCTCTTCCATGCTTGGCCTTTGTCCTTTGATTCTCCATGGTCATCTCGGTTGTACCTGAGTATAGGCAAGGTCCATGCATGAGGTAGTAGCCATGTCTCACATGTGGAAAGTGACGGTTCGAAGAGGAGTGAATTCACCTTGTGTCCAATGGCGCATAGTCGAGGTCTCATTTTATGTATCCTTGGGGCTTGGAGAGTAGCCGGAGTGTACATGGGGATGAACGTGGGATGCTCCGCATCATCTCCCCCCCCCCTGGGAAAGATCCGACCTCGGATCGTGATCCTCATCACCATGGAAACAGTTGTCATAGATGAACTTGTAGTTGGACGGAGTTGAAGGCGTGACGCAATCCAAGTACTCCAATGTGTCTCCGGTATGTGGTACATGCAAAATGAGCAAACACAAGCGACAGTCGGAAATACAATGGTTAGCGCACACAAAATGTCCATCATGTAAGAATGAGTCTGTGCGGCAGGTAGTGCATGGTAAGGCACAAGATGCTTATCCAAAAGATGTAGAATGAGATATAAAGCATTCATGGGGTAATTAGCATGGTGCACAGCGACAAATTCTACCATTGTGCAAAATGATGTCATAATGTGATGGTTTATCAAGAGCATGAACATGGTAATTGGTGCTCAATGTGGGTATGTGATCATGCAATTGATGGTGGGCAATGTGATCATTATGTATGAATATGCCATCAAGGTAGATCACAACAAATTTGCTAAGGAAATGCACAAGCTCGTATATCATGGATGACATGGAAATAGATTCAACAAGGCAAGCATAATTTGAGTCAATCCATGCATAGGGTGCAAACTTGTGGTGCGTATGATATGTCCATCGAGCATGACATGTGGGAGCACAATCAACAATTATGGAGGTGTGAGTGCAATGTGCTAAAGGAGTGTTGATGTACTAATGCTCGATGTCGTGGCATGAGTGGAAGTCCGAAGGTGCATCCAATAAGTCTGAGCGCTCCTCAATGTGAAGGTTCATAGAGCCAATCTCCAATGTCGTTCCTCCATCTAATAGATGTAACATGTAGACAACAAGAAGGAAACAACAATGAAAGAGTGACCCATCCAATATGCGTATTTGAGGATGGCTCAAAGAGAAGGAGTTGACCTTCATGAGAATGTCAAAAATGTTGGCGTCGCACATCATGTATGCCTTCACAAGACCAAGTTGTCTCATGATGGTAATTCCTTGTGAATCCTTCAAAATGAAAGAACATGACAAACACTCGGAAAAACAAATGAGGTTAGCGGAAGTGCAAAACCTATCATTCATGTAGTAAGATACCCAACAAGTGTATGCATCATGTGATGAGGACATGACTACCTTGGATATGACCAAAAATATTGCATACATGCATATTTGTCAGGTGATTTCTAGTGCAAACTATTCAATAATCTATTTATGTTATCCAGAACAAAAATACTTCACACACTTTTGTGTTTTGTCTAATTGCAGGTGTATGGGACATTTGTACAATCCACATATGAAGATAAGGAAGAAAGAGATGTTTATTTGCTGTTCAAAAAGTTCTCTCACGTCACTTTTGGCCCAAGAGAAGATAGAGTCCAAGTCTCTCACGTTTTGAACTCAGATTCGACTGCATGACATACCTAACTCAAAACGCCAACAACTTTTTCATACGGACTCCGAATTGGGTGATTCGTTTTTTGTTGGAAAGTAGATTTCATGCTCTTTCCAGCACAATTGGAATCACCTTAAAATCCATCCGGAGCATTGAGTTATGGACGAAACAATCTGACACTGCAGTAGAATCCGAGTCAAACTACAAGTCCAAAGGTGTTACGTCACCTCCACTTGGGCCCATGAGCCTTGTACGACCTAGGGTTAGTTTTAGGCTGCCTTGGGACGTCCTCCCACCTCCTTGGCCGCCACCCCTTGCTCCTATATAAGTAGATCCATCTAGTAGCTTTTCCCTTGGGATTTGTTTAGTTAAAAGTTAGCCATTGCAACTTCGTGTATTTCGTTTGTGTCCAACGACCAGACCAAGACCACTTACGGATCCCCACCTTTTTCAATACTTCATACATACTCGCAATATTCAGATTGCTTTTATCATATTCTTGCTTGTTCTTCGTTTGCTCGCAGGAAACAGACCCTCGTGGTCAGGTTGATCGTGCTCCGGCGTGGTCAATAACCTCTCGGAGTTGGTTTAGCGATTGCTAAGGCGCAACGTCGTGCACGTTTGTAGTCGAATCGTCAAAGTCGTCTCCACCAAATCGATAGTTATCATCTCATCGAAAGATCGGGACACCCCCGCCTCTATCAAGTGGTATCAGTTTTCAGGTTGCTCGGTGAGATTTTACAGTTTTTCATAGTTTAGATCACATATGTCATTCATACCTAGAGTCCATGAAAAAGCCACAAGAAAAAGTTAGATCTGTTCGTCCTTTATCCAAGCCAGTCTGAGCCTTTGCAATTTTCTATTCATTGCTTGCATAGTTGAATTATCGGTTGCATCTTCGTGTCAGTTGCTGGTCTTAGTGTCTAGTTCCTTTAGAGTTTTGAGTTCTGTTCACATTAGTCACGTCGCCGCTGCATCATTATCCCATCCGCTGTCCACCATCCCATCCACCAATTTCCACCACGTGCTACGCACTATTCATTGTCATAATTATAGTTGAGGTCACTCACATCTTCGCCGGATCCAATCTGCATCTTATCTAGTTTGTCTTAGAAAGAGGGAGAAAAAGAAGATAGAGAAAAAAAAAGAGAAAAAAAGGAAAGAAAAAAAAGAAAAAGAGAGAAGAAAAAGAAAAAGAAAAAGAGTGAGAAAAAAAAAGAGAGAAGAAAAAAAATCGGATCTATCTAGAATCAATTTCGTACCTGAATTCGGATTGGAATCTGTTTTGCGCACTGCTCAGTAAAACAGGTGTATCTTCCTCATACGAAGTCCGTTTTGGCTCCGTGAGTACTCAAATTAAAGCTAGCGACAAGCCGCATCTAAATAGTTGCATAAGCTAGTTCAATATTTGACACCTCCAAATCGGCTTCTAAATAGGTCTTTTTGCCCTCTGAAGTTCGTGAACACATCTTGTTCCAATTTTTCAGGCCAGTTTTAGAATTCTTTGACTCCTCATATCAACTCGGAATTGAGTGATTCTTTTTGCATTGGAAAGCTTGAGTTAGTAGCATTCTTTTAAAGAATTTATCAGAAAATTGGCTCAAACTTTTCAAGAGGAAAGTTGGAGAGAGAGTTGTTGTATGTCCTGCTTGATAGTTGTTTTTCATCATTATCTTCACTACCGTTGTGATCTTCACTTATATCTTGCTGTCAAGAGCTACTTAGTATCCTTCATTGATGCTAGTTGTGCTACGCCGTGACCTCATTAGTGTTCTAGGCTCGCGTCTCTAGTCCTGTCTAGCCTAGGACCAGCACAGATTGCTGTCGTTGAGCGCTTATTCAACATTGCATCTTTGAATTGATTATTGCTAATCTTTTGCTACCATATATAGCCAACCCAGCTCCACATATTTCTACACCGTGGATACGTACGCTCCCCTAGCAATCGCTTTACACAATCTTCAGAGTTACTTGACACCGCTGGTTGCCTGTCACCACCTGCCGCATGGTAAGAACTTGTAAGATATTGATATTTGCTTTACTGTGAGCACTTTACAACCACATCCTAGTAGTTCATAGGAACATTATTCTTGAATTTTGTTTCTTGTTTCTACTAATCATGACAGGTTTCGAGATAGAAGTTCTTGGACGATTTAACACATCTTCACCATCACGAGAGTTGGGACAACACACACAAGCACATGGTCAGTTAGCTCTTTACCGTCATTTGAGGGTAGATTTAATCCTGCTATTTATCTAGCTTGGGAGCTTGAAGTAGAACAAGTTTTTAGTCAGCATGTTTTTTCGAACTTGAGCGAGTACGAGCTACCACTAGAGCATTTACTGGTTTTGCTTCGCTTGGTGGAGTGTGCATTGTAAGAAAAATATTGATAACCAACCCACAACTTGGAAAGATTTGAAAGATGTAATGAGACAACATTTTTTCCCTCCTTACTATCGTCGTGAATTGCTTCGCAAATTTGAACAATTTAAACAAGGCAATAACACTATTCATACTTACTACCAAGAGTTCAAATCTTATATGCATCATTGTGACATAGAAGAATCTGAGGATGATACAATGAATAGATTTTTGGTGGTTTGAACCATGATATTCGTGCAAGATTTCAGATATTCCTCGTTGCATTACCGGTATGTATGTTCGTGCTTGTACCTTTGAGAGACAAGCACGGGAGGATGCATTGGGTGACTACAACAACTACTATTCCAGTTCATGGTCACCACCGTCGGTTGGTTCCTCCACCGTTGCACCTACTAGAGAAGCCCCACCTCGGATTGTGAGCGACATCATCTCAAGAGTATGGTGCATTGTCTACGTGTGTACCTACATCAGCTACGCCTTTGCGACAAGGTAACAAAAAGGTATTGATGATATAACTTCACATGAGAATGATGCATCCCTAGTTAACTTGAATGCATCATGTGTTGAGTTACCGGTGATTTGAGCACAACACCTATTTTAGAGAATCTTGATATTGTCATGAATGCGTCATGTGATCAAACAACTGAAATACCAACAATTTTGAGTGCACCCATTGAACTAACTGTTGATGCAAAAGAATCAATGTTTAATCATTACGATATGACCTATAATCTTGGTGATGATTCGTGTTGAATGACTTATTGCATGTTTGCTTATTTAAGCATGTTGTAGCATGTAAATTTGATGCAAGTAAGGTTTATTCACCAATGTTGGGATGGTTTAATGATGAACATTGTCAATCTTTTGAAATGAATAAGAGCTTCACTTATATGTGCAAACTGAGTTGCAATATTTTCATGCCTTCTACTTCTTGTGCTAATTTTTTGGCTTTAGATTTTATGAACTATGCAAGTTACTCAACTATTCATGTGTCATATATGCAAAAATCGAGGGAAGTAAAAATGGATGACATATACATATACAACATGTACACCTTGTCTCTTTTGTTAGCCACATTTCAGATTAAGCAACGCCGAGGACGGCTTTATTTTCAAGAAGGGGAGGATGATGAGGACATGACTACCTTGGATATGACCAAAAATATTGCATACATGCATATTTGTTAGGTGATTTCTAGTGCAAACTATTCAATAATCTATTTATGTTATCCAGAACAAAAATACTTCACACACTTTTGTGTTTTGTCTAATTGCAGGTGTATGGGACATTTGTACAATCCACATATGAAGATAAGGAAGAAAGAGATGTTTATTTGCTGTTCAAAAGTTCTCTCACGTCACTTTTGTCCCAAGAGAAGATAGAGTCCAAGTCTCTCACGTTTTGGACTCAGATTCGACTACATGCACATATACCGACTCAAAACGCCAACAACTTTTTCATACGGACTCAATTGATGATTCTTCTTTTGTTGGAAAGTAGATTTCATGCTCTTTCCAGCACAATTGGAATCACCTTAAAAGCCATCCGGAGTGTTGAGTTATGGACGAAACAATCTGACGCAGCAGCAGAATCCGAGTCAAACTACAAGTCCAAAGGTGTTACGTCACCTCCACTTGGGCCCATGAGCCTTGTACGACCTAGGGTTAGTTTTAGGCTGCCTTGGGACGTCCTCCCACCTCCTTGGCCGCCACCCCTTGATCCTATATAAGTAGATCCATCTAGTAGCTTTTCCCTTGGGATTTGTTTAGTTAAAAGTTAGCCATTGCAACTTCGTATTTCGTTTGTGTCCAACGACTGACCAAGACCGCTTACGGATCCCCACCTTTATCAATACTTCATACATACTCGCAATATTCAGATTGCTTTTATCATATTCTTTCTTGTTCTTCGTTTGCTCGCAGGAAATAGACCCTCGTGGTCAGGTTGATCGTGCTCCGGCGTGGTCAATAACCTCTCGGAGTTGGTTTAGCGATTGTTAAGGCGCAACGTCGTGCACGTTTGTAGTCGGATCGTCAAAGTCGTCTCCACCAAATCGATAGTTATCATCTCATCGAAAGATCGGGACACCCCCGCCTCTATCATCATGCTCATCATAAGAAAGTACAAGGGAGCATTTCATAGTATGGAGGAATATGATGCAAGAACAACCAAATACAAGAGGCTCAATCGAACAAGCATGCATCACAAGTATAGTGTCCAAGTCTCCAAGATCAATAAGCATACTATGGTTGCACTCAGTACAAGTGGATATGAAAGAGGCAACTAAGGTACACAAGAGACAATGATCAAGATATATCATGTGAGAGGCATGAGCATATATGTCATCAACCCAAGAAAGCGAGCAAGAGTGGAACATGGGTGATGCAACATAGCAAGCAATCATAGCGATCAAGTCAAACAAGCTAGTAGTGCGAAGATGCAACATACTAGAAGAAATCATGGCAAGCATGTCATTGGTGCAAATAGTGTGCAAGAATAATTCACATGACATAGCACAAGCATGAAAGCAAGATATGAGAAAAATAGCATGAATGTATTGGTGAGAAGCCATATGTAAATAGCAATGGGTCATCATGACTCTCCCAACACAACAAGCATCAATAACATGGGAAACAAAGAAATCATGGCAATAGCTACTAGGATCTCCACCAAGCATGCAAATACACATAGAAGTAGCATAATGGTGAATCATAGGTATATGCAAGCAAGGGTCACAATTGCATGGCAAAGGCATAGGAGCAAGCATAACATGCAAAGTGAACACAATAGTATAGGCATAAGGTGACAAGTGGTAAATAGCCCATAGCCGTGTGAGAGCCAAGTAGAAGAGATGCGCGTAGTCCTTGCGCGAAGGGAACAGTGGTAAGGATAGTCCACGGGATCCCAAGTCATCATTGCTCTCAGGAGCTCGTTTCGTCAACTCTTGGGATTGAGAGGTTGACGAGTATATGTGAGTACCTACACAAAATAAAGACAAATGGAAAATTGTGTGTGCATGGTAATGTACACCTCATCCATCATGATGTGCACATGCATGTGTCGGTTAGCACAAAATAGCCAATGCTCAAATAAATGAGATTCGTGATATAGAAACATGTCATCCATCATGAGAGGTTTGTTATCATGTATGTCATAATGGAGACTCAAAGGATGTAATGCATCATGAGAAATATCTAGAGCATTGTTATTCATGGAATGCATATGGTGTACACTATCATGGGAATCATGCAAGGTATGAAATGCATCAAGATCTCCTAATATGTATGAGGAAACTATGGGGGTCTCCTCATGAGCATTAGTAGCAACATCACATGGAGAATATTGACAACATCCAAAACAATGCATATTCGAAACTATGTGATCATGGCATGGCATAGTAGATGAATTGCACAAATCATGTAAAGGAAGCATGGCAGTATCATCACATGAAAAACAAAAGCCAATGACCATCATCTCGTCATCTATGCCATAAGTGCAAATAGGATTGATTTTAATGGAACATGCATAGTTACTATGTTGAGATTGTAATGATGCAATATGGGAGATCTCACTCATAACATATGACAAGTTCAATGGATTGTCAAACATGATGTGACCAAATGAATTTTAACATGATATCCTATGGAGCATAGCATCACAACTAGGCAACTCGACATGCTCATCATCATATTCATCGTAAATAGGTAAGTCAATGATGTAGGGCGGAACCCTAGGGGCCGATCTTTCACATTTGGAGTGGATCCTACGGGGAAACATGAAGAACGCGCGGAAAACACAAAGGGGAAATCACGGGGAGGAACGAGAGAATCACTCAACCGACAAGTATCGATCACACAAGGGCTAGATCACCGAACGCATGAGGTAGCACAAGATTCCAAATCAACAAAGGAAAGATACAAAGGTAACCGTTCTTCTCCGAGAGGAGGTCTTGAATCCATGAGGGGATCTTCCCGTAAAGGGGTCTTGAATCCAAGTGGATCTTCTCCGAATAGGCCACGGTCTCTCACGAGTAGGAGATCCGATGGATGAGCGAGGCTCTATCTCACATATGAGCTAAATCAACGCTAACCCTAAAACGTAGGTGGAGGGGGAGTATATATTGTCTAAGGGGCGAAGGGGTACATGGGCCTCGGCCCGGATGCACTACACGCAGGCAGGGGAGGCCGGATGTCCGGGCGACGGGCCGGATATCCGGGCTTTCCCGAGACGCCGGATGTCCGGGCGCTGGGCCGGATGTCCGGGCTGGCTTGATCCAGCTTCTGTACGTTCTGTGATGGGGCGCCGGATGTCCGGGCTGGCGCCGGATTTCCTGGCTGTCGCGGGGCGCCAGATGTCCGGGCCCTGTAGCACTTCTATGGCTGGGCTGCTGCTGTTGTTGACATCTTCAGGGGCCGGATGTCCGGGCCGGGGCTGGATGTCCGGGTCCTATAGCCTTTCTCCGGTTCCTCTCGTCGTGCTCCTTCATCCTTGTACTTGGGGACTTGTCCATCATTCCGAGCATATCCGAGAGGGTCTCCTTGGTACCTAGGCATCCGTAGTGTCCTTGCATTAGGTAGCAACCATGTCTCACATGAATGGAAAGGGGAAGCATTTAGGAACGGGTTCACCTTGTGTTCAATGGCGCATAGTCGAGGTCTCATCTTATGTATCCTTGGGACTTGGGGAGTAGTCGGAGTGTACATGGGGATGAGCGTGGGTTGCTCCGCATCAGTCAAGGCATGAAGAAGTCTCACTAGCATGAAGCATGGGAATAGGTGGGTCAACATCATGGGAGCAATCGATGTCAAGAGAGTCCACTAGTGGGACAAGAGAAGCACCATCACCTATGTTACCTTTGGAGCGTCTCTCATGTGTTGTAGGTGAGGTGTTGAAGATCGTCTCGTTGTCATCTTCATCTTGATGGAACCATGTGGGGGGTGCATCATTGTCCACCATGGCCATCGGTTTGTTCATTGGAGGGATGGACTCGACGAGGGTAGGTATGTCGTCATGTAGGAGACCTTGCACCAAAGAAGAAAACACATTAGGAGTAGAGGTTAAGTCGTTAGAAATCATAGTGGCCTCACATGCCGTGTCAACTACCTCACTCTCTAAGTGTTGTGGCTCACTCACTCCCTCAAGGATGCTCTCACAAATATGGTTGGTGGAGTCACTCGAATGGCGCTCAACCTCACATAGGATGTGTGGCATGCTCTCATGTTTGGGGCTAGTGGTGGTCACACTCATCCTCTCATAGGAAATGCTCTCAATGTGACGTATGGTGGAGTCACTCATGTCACTCATGGGGTAGTGGCTCTCCTCACATGGCACTTGGGGCATCTCGACATATGTGGGTGTCGGAGAGATGTAGGTGCAAATGTCTCCATGCACGGTCGCGCAGTTTGACTCGGAGTATGAGTCCAATATGGGCGCCATCTTCATGTTGTTGAAGAGGTTCGCCCTCGTCGCCGTACTCGAAGGGGATGGCCCTTGCTCGACCTTCTTGTCGCCGTCTTGGTGTTGGAGGTCCATATGATGTGGCACCTCGTAGCTCGTCTCCATGACCGAAGGGAGTTTCCCATGCTCGGCCATCTTCCTTGAGGGGCTTCCGAAGATGGAAGTGTCGCCCTCGCTCGTAGGTGGCCGCCTTTGACATGAAGAAGTCGTTGTAGGCGTGCTCATGGGAAGTAGGCGAAGATGCTGTACGTCCAAAGGCGAAGATGCCTTGATAGCACTTGGCGAAGATGCCGAAGTGGTTGTTGTAGTCGTAGCACGTCTTGGTGGTGGTCGTCTCGCGGTCTTCTTTTGTGCTCATGAAGCATCGACTTGGCGTGAAGTAGGGCTTGTTGGGACTTGTGCATTTGCGCTTGTGGAGGATCTTCATGATGATGATGTCGTTCGTCGTCGTCGTGCACATGATGCTTGGACGTGACTTGCCCTTCATGACGATGTTCATTACGAACATGATGGTGGTCGCCATGTAGATGTGGACGACGACAATTTGCACTTGCATATTTTCCGCGCTCCGAAGACTTGTGTCTTGAATGTCGCCGCCTTGAAGATGACGAAGGGGAAGAAGACTTGATCAAGGCTCTAATCTCCTCCATCCTTGCATCTTGCTCCTCTTTATGTGCGGAAAGCTTCTTGTTGATGCAGTCCCTTTTCCTTGCTTCGGAGTGACGAATGTCGATGGAGATGTTCTCGATGCGCTCTCGCAATCTTGATTGTGCACCTTGTATTTGTCATTGTAGATTAAAGATGGACGCTTTGTTGATGTAGTTGTTCACGCAGTCGTTGTTGTCGTAGACCGGAGATGAAATGCCTTGCCTATCCATCACAAGACTCGAGCAAATATGAATGGGAGAAAGAGAAGAACTTATACCAATGTACCTTGACCAATGTTGATAATGAATCAAGTTCACTCAAATGCGGACAATGAAATAACACTATTGGTACCAATTCTTGTCGGTTCTCACACCTACACAAGTAAAGCTTATGGTGGAGCTCGGTGAGGATAGTGGAACAAAAAATTTAATGCAGAATGTTAGCAAGAGTCAATAATGTTGAAAGAGATTCACAAATTCGCAAGCGAAACAAGTAGACAAATAGCACTATGGATGGAACACGGAAACACACACACGGATAGATAAATGGGGTCGTGCAACCAAGGATTGAGCACAAGAGGTGGAATCCACGGAAAACACTCGTGTTGCACAACTCAGGAGAGACGCTAGCACGATTGCTCTATAGGCGGATACGACACTTGTGCACAACCTATAAGATGCAAAATGGATAAACTTCTATCCCAAGTATGCTATGTATGTATGGTTCCCGGTGTTTCTCTCAAGATGATCCAAGATGATCGGATATGACAATCTTATATGCAATGTGGTATGATGCTATGGCACTTGCTTACAAGCTCCTTTGCTCTCTCTTTTTCTTTTTCTTTTTCTTTGCTTAAAAGCTTTATTTCTTTTTTTTGTATGGCCACTTTTGCACAATGCACAAACCAAGATAGCAATTGTGTATATGCGGGAACAAACTTGTGACACAAGATATGGTACCAATATATGCACCACGATGATATGGTATGTATGCTATGGGAAGTATGGATCACTTATGTGCACAAGTAACGTTGCCGGCAATACTCAAATGGCTAGTCTCGATAGGCAAGTGACGCAAAATGGGCTAGGGGTTAACAATGCAATGGCAAGGGGAATATACAATGGAGGGATACCACGATACCAATATGATATGGAGGTTACCGTCCTTGGCGATGATGAGTGGCGGTGTTCTTGATGTAGAAACAAGATGATGGAGACTCGTCCCTAAGTAGCCGAAACACCTTAGGAAATGGAAAAACAGCGAACTCAAAATCTCAAACGTCAAATGTCAAAATGGTGGTAGCGGAGAGCGGTAGTGGTGTGCACTTGACAATGTGGAGGTGGGATGATGGGCTATACACGTGTCAAAGTTGAAGTTGCTGTCCCTAAGTAGGCTAAACACCTTCGGAGACACAAGCCACAACTCGAAAAAGCTCAAACAACAATTGGGTTAAGTTGGGTTGTCGGAAGTGTATGGTGGCAAGGTTATGTAGAAGTGGTGGTGGTGGTTGATGAAGAAGCAACCATCCCTAAGTAGCCGAAACACCTTAGGAGACTCGAATCACTACTCAAGCAACCACTAATGCTATATAAATCAAAATGGGTTAGGTTGCGGAAGTCGGTGGTGGTTATGCGGATGTTGTGGTGGAAGCCCTAGGCAAAGATGAAGAAATTCACAAAATTTGATGGAGTCAAATGATGTTGGTTGTATTTTTGTGGGATGGGGGATGTCAATAGCTTCAAAACGAGCTAAAGAACGTCAAAATCGGACTCCGGATGAATTAGTTATGGCCGAAACGGTGAAACGGGAAAAGCTGAAATGACAGGGGCCGGACATCCGGGGCTCGGGCCGGATTTCCGGGACCTGATGTCCAGAACCTTGTGCGAAAATGCACTCCAGGAGCCGGATGTCCGGGCTAATGGCCGGATGTCTGGGGGTTAGGCCGGATGTCTGGGCTCCAAATCCGAGGATGAACTCGAGGACCTCGATTTTGGGGAGGAATTTGATGATTTCGTGGGCAAAATTGGAGAGATTTCATGGACGGACAGTGGGGAAACTTGGGGAGATGCTAGATCCACTTGAAACCAAGAAAATCCATGGATCAAAATCAACAAAACATCATCAAACCAACAAATCACAAAAAAATTTGGGGGCTATTTTTGGTGGGGATTTTCGGATTTAGGACGAAATCAACAAAATCAAGCTAGAAAAGACGGGGTAGGGGCTCCAAAAACGTGATCAACGTGGCTCATGATACCAAGATGATGTACGGCGGAACCCTAGGGGCCGATCTTTCACGTTTGGAATGGATCCTACGGGGGAATCACGAAGAACACGCGGAAGCAGAAAGGGGAAACACGGGAGTGAATCACTAAACAGACAAGGAATCAATCACACAAGTACTAGATCACCGAACACATAAGGTAGCACAAGATTCAAAATCAACAAAGGAAAGGATACAAAGGAACCGTTCTTCTTCGTGAGGAGGTCTTGAATCCACGAGGGGATCTTCCCGTAAAGGGGTCTTGAATCCAAGTGGATCTTCTCCGAAGAGGCTGCGGTCTCTCACGAGGAGGAGATCCGATGGAGGAGCGAGGCTCTATCTCACAAATGAGCTAAATAAATTCTAACCCTAAAACATAGGTGGAGGGGGAGTATATATAGTCTAAGGGGAGAAGGGGTACATGGGCCTCGTCCCGAATGCACTACACGCAGGCATGGGAGGCCGGATGTCCGGGCGACGGGCCGGATATTCGGGCTTTCCCGAGACGCCGGATGTCCGGGCGCTGGGCCGGATGTCCGGGCTGGCTTGATCCAGCTTCTCGACGTTCTGTGATGGGGCGCCGGATGTCCGGGCTGGCGCCGGATTTCCGGGCTGTCGCGGGGCACCGGATGTCCGGGGCCTAGCGGGATGTCCGGGCCCTGTAGCACTTCGATGGCTGGGCTACTGCTGTTGTTGACATCTTCAGGGGCCGGATGTCCGGGTCCTGTAGCCTTCCTCCGGTTCCTCTCGTCGTCCTCCTTCATCCTTTTACTTGGGGACTTGTCCATCATTCCGAGCATATATCCGAGAGGGTCTCCTTGGTACCTAGGCATGCGTAGTGTCCTTGTATTAGGTAGCAACCATGTCTCACATGAATGGAAAGGGGAAGCATTTAGGAACGGGTTCACCTTGTGTCCAATGGCGCATAGTCGAGGTCTCATCTTATGTATCCTTGGGACTTGGGGAGTAGTCGGAGTGTACATGGGGATGAGCGTGGGATGCTCCGCATCAGTCAAGGCATGAAGAAGTCTCACTAGCATGAAGCATGGGAATAGGTGGGTCAACATCATGGGAGCAATCGATCTCAAGAGAGTCCACTAGTGGGACAAGAGAAGCACCATCACCTATGTTACCTTTGGAGCGTCGCTCATGTGTTGTAGGTGAGGTATTGAAGACCGTCTCGTTGTCATCTTCATCTTGATGGAACCATGTGGGGGGTGCATCATCGTCCACCATGGCCATCGGTTTGTTCATTGGAGGGATGGACTCGTCGAGGGTAGGTATGTCGTCATGTAGGAGACCTTGCACCAAAGAAGAAAACACATTAGGAGTAGAGGTTAAGTCGTTAAAAATCATAGTGGCCTCACATGCCGTGTCAACTACCTCACTCTCTAAGTGTTGTGGCTCACTCACTCCCTCAAGGATGCTCTCACTCATATGGTTGGTGGAGTAACTCGAATGGCGCTCAACCTCACATAGGATGTGTGGCATGCTCTCATGTGTGGTGCTAGTGGTGGTCACACTCATCCTCTCATAGGAAATGCTCTCAATGTCACGTATGGTGAAGTCACTCATGTCACTCATGGGGTAGTGGCTCTCCTCACATGGCACTTGGGGCATCTCGACATATGTGGGTGTCGGAGAGATGTAGGTGTAAATGTCTCCATGCGTGGTCGCGTAGTTTGACTCGGAGTATGAGTCCAATATGGGCGTCTTCATGTTGTTGAAGAGGTTCGCGCTCGTCGCAATAGTCGAAGGGGATGGCCCTTGCTTGACCTTCTTGTCGCCGTCTTGGTGTTGGAGGTCCATATGATGTGGCACCTCGTAGCTCGTCTCCATGACCGAAGGGAGTTTCCCATGCTCGGCCATCTTCCTTGAGGGGCTTCCGAAGATTGAAGTGTCGCCCTCGCTCGTAGGTGGCCGCCTTGGACTTGAAGAAGTCGCTGTAGGCGTGCTCATGGGAAGTAGGCGAAGATGCCGTACGTCCAAAGGCGAAGATTCCTTGATAGCACTTGGCGAAGATGCCGAAGTGGTTGTTGTAGTCGTAGCACCGTCTTGGTGGTGGTCGTCTCGCGGTCTTCTTTTGTGCTCATGAAGCGTCGACTTGGCGTGAAGTAGGGCTTGTTGGGACTTGTGCATTTGCGTTTGTGGAGCATCTTCATGATGATGATGCCGTTCATTGTCGTCGTGCACATGATGCTTGGAGGTGACTTGCCCTTCATGACGATGTTGATCACGAACATGATGGTGGTCGCCATGTAGATGTGGACGACGACAATTTGCACTTGCATCTTTTCCGCGCTCCGAAGACTTGTGTCTTGAATGTCGCCGCCTTGAATATGATGAAGGGGAAGAAGACTTGATCAAGGCTCTAATCTCCACCATCCTTGCATCTTGCTCCTCTTTATGTGCGGAAAGCTTCTTGTAGATGCAGTCCCTTTTCCTTGCTTCGGAGTGACGAATGTCGATGGAGATGTTCTCGATGCGCTCTCGCAATCTTGATTGTGCACCTTGTATTTGTCGTTGTAGATCAAAGATGGACACTTTGTTGATGTAGTTGTTCACGTCGTCGTTGTTGTCGTAGACCGGAGATGAAATGCCTTGCCTATCCATCACAAGACTCGAGCAAATATGAGTGGGAGAAAGAGAAGAACTTATACCAATGTACCTTGACCGATGTTGACAATGAATCAAGTTCACTCAAATGCGGACAATGAAATAGCACTATTGGTACCAATTCTTGTCGGTTCTCACACCTACACAAGTAAAGCTTATGGTGGAGCTCGGTGAGGATAGTGGCACAAAAATTTAATGCAGAATGTTAGCAAGAGTCAATAATGTTGAAAGAGATTCACAAATTCGCAAGCGAAACAAGTGGACCAATAGCACTATGGATGGCACATGGAAACGCACACACGGATAGATAAATGGGGTCGTGCAACCAAGGATTGAGCACAAGAGGTGGAATCCACGGAAACACTCGTGTTGCACAACTCAAGAGAGATGTTAGCACGATTGCTCTATAGGCGGATACGACACTTGTGCACAACCTATAAGATGCAAAATGGATAAAATTCTATCCCAAGTATGTTATGTATGTATGGTTCCCGGTGTTTCTCTCAAGATGATCCAAGATGATCAGATATGACAATCTTATATGCAATGTGGTATAATGCTATGGCACTTGCTTACAAGCTTCTTTGCTCTCTCTTTTTCTTTTTCTTTTTTCTTTGCTTAAAAGCTTTATTTCTTTTTTTTGTATGGCCACTTTTCCACAATGCACAAACCAAGACAGCAATTGTGTAAATGTGCACAAGTAACGTTGCCGGCAATACTCAAATGGCTAGTCTCGATAGGCAAGTGACGCAAAATGGGCTAGGGGTTAACAATGCAATGGCAAGGGGAATATACAATGGAGGGATACCACGATACCAATATGATATGGAGGTTGCCGTCCTTGGCGATGATGAGTGGCGGTGTTCTTGATGTAGAAACAAGGTGATGGAGACTCGTCCCTAAGTAGCCGAAACACCTTAGGAAATGGAAAATCCGCGAACTCAAAATCTCAAACGTCAAATGTCAAAATGGTGGTAGCGGAGAGCGGTGGTGGTGTGCACTTGGCAATGTGGAGGTGGGATGACGGGCTATACACGTGTAAAAGTTGAAGTTGCCGTCCCTAAGTAGCCTAAACACCTTAGGAGACACAAGCCACAACTTGAAAAAGCTCAAACAACAATTGGGTTAAGTTGGGTTGTTGGAAGTGTATGGTGGGCAAGGTTATGTGGAAGTGGTGGCGGTGGTTGATGAAGAAGTAACCGTCCCTAAGTAGCCGAAACACCTTAGGAGACTCGAATCACTACTCAAGCAACCACTAATTCTATATAAATCAAAATGGGTTAGGTTGCGGAAGTCGGTTGTGGTTATGCGGATGTTGTGGTGGAAGCCCTAGGCAAAGATGCCAAAATTCACAAAATTTGATGGATTCAAATGATGTTGTTGGTATTTTTGTGGGATGGGGGATGTCAATAGCTTCAAAACTAGCTAAAGAACGTCAAAATCGGACTCTGGATGAATTGGTTATGGCCGAAACAGTGAAACGGGAAAAGCTGAAATGACAGGGGCCGGACATCCGGGGCTCGGGCCGCATTTCCGGGACCTGATGTCCAGAACCTTGTGCAAAAATGCACTCCAGGAGCCGGATGTCCGGGCTAATGGCTGGATGTCCGGGGGTCGGGCCGGATGTTCGGGCTCCAAATCCGAGGATGAACTCGAGGAACTCGATTTTGGGGCGGAATTTGATGATTTCGTGGGCAAAATTGGAGAGATTTCGTGGACGGAAAGTGGGGAAACTTGGGGAGATGCTAGATCCACTTGAAACCAAGCAAATCCATGGATGAAAATCAACAAAACATCATCAAACCAACAAATCACAAAAAAATTTGGGGGCTATTTTTGGTGGGGATTTTCGGATTTAGGACGAAATCAACAAAATCAAGCTAGAAAAGACGGGGTAGGGGCTCCAAAAACGTGATCAACGTGGCTCATGATACCAAGATGATGTAGGGCGGAACCCTATGGGGCGATGTTTCACGTTTGGAGTGGATCCTACGGGGGAAGCACAAAGGGGAAACACGGGGAAAATGGGAGAGAATCACTAAACCGACAAGGAATCAATCACACAAGTGCTAGATCACCGAACACATAAGGTAGCACAAGATTCAAAATCAACAAAGGAAAGGATACAAAGGAACCGTTCTTCTCTGTGAGGAGGTCTTGAATCCACGAGGGGATCTTCCCGTAAAGGGGTCTTGAATCCAAGTGGATCTTCTCCAAAGAGGCCGCGGTCTCTCATGAGGAGGAGATCCGATGGATGAGCGAGGCTCTATCTAACAAATGAGCTAAATCAATGCTAACCCTAAAACGTAGGTGGAGGGGGAGTATATACAGTCTAAGGGGCGAAGGGGTACATGGGCCTCGGCCCAGATGAACTGCACGCAGACAGGGGAGGCCGGATGTCAGGGCGTCGGGCCGGATGTCTGGGCCTTCGCGAGGTGCCGGATGTCCGGGCTAGCGGGGCGGATGTTCGGGCTGGAGTGGCCGATTCTTCTGCTCTCTGGATAGCGTGCGCCGGATTTCGTCTGGCGCCGGATGCCGACCTGTCATGGGCGCCGGATGTCCGGGGGTCGGCCGGATGTCCTGCCGCTGTAGAGTCGCCTGGCTTCTCTTCCTTCTCCTCTTCCATGCTTGGCCTTTGTCCTTTGATTCTCCATGGTCATCTCAGTTGTACCTGAGTATAGGCAAGGTCCATGCATGAGGTAGTAGCCATGTCTCACACGTGGAAAGTGATGGTTCGAAGATGAGTGAATTCACCTTGTGTCCAATGGCGCATAGTCGAGGTCTCATCTTATGTATCTTTGGGTCTTGGAGAGTAGTCGGAGTGTACATGGGGATGAACGTGGGATGCTCCGCATCACAAACCAAGTACAAAATCCATGCTAATGTCTTCCCAAGGTTGATAAGGAATAGGAAGTGGCATGTAAAGACCATAGGATTGAGCTTTAGACTTAGCTTTGCGACATGTAGAGCATAGGGTGGTGAAGCGTTAGATGTCACGGAACATCTTGGGCCAAAAGTAGTTCTTGGAGAGCGTGGCGAATGTCTTATCGCATCCGAAATGTCCCATGAGTCCGCCTCCATGAGCCTCTTGCAGAAGGAGCAAACGAAGAGAAGATCGGGAATGCATAGTTTGTTAGCTCTCACAAGATAACCATCCTTGATGTAATATTGCTCCCAAGAAGTATGCGTCAAACACTTAGCGTAAGGAATAGCAAAAGATGGATCATTAGCATACAAGTCTTTGATGTGCTCAAAACCAATAACATTCAACTCAAGTTTAGTCACAAGCGTGCATATGCGTGAAAGTGCATCCGCAACTACATTTTCCTTACCCTTAATGTACTTGATCACATAGGGGAAAGATTCAATAAATTCACTCCATTTGGCATTACGCTTGTTCAACTTAGTTTGACCTTTTAAGTACTTAAGCGTTTCATGGTCGGTGTGTATGACAAACTCATGAGGTCTAAGAACATGTTCCCAAACATGTAGCACACGCACTAAAGCATACAATTCTTTGTCATAGATGGGATAGTTAAGTTGAGCACCGGAGAGTTTTTCACTAAAATATGCAATGGCTCGTTTTTCTTGCATCAAAACTCCGCCAATTCCGGTACCACTTGCATCACAATGAACCTCAAAAGTTTTGTCAAAATTGGGCAAAGCAAGAATCGGAGCATGAGTAAGCAAAGACTTGAGCTCGTCAAAAGCGGTGGATTGCAAAGATCCCCAAACAAAAGGAGCATTCTTCTTACTCAAAGCATGCAAAGGGGCGGCAATAGTGCTAAAGTCTTTCACAAAGCGACGATAAAAACCCGCGAGACCAAGAAAACTATGCACTTGTTGCAAATTGGTGGGTTGGGGCCAAGTTTTAATAACTTCAATTTTAGTTTCATCAACATGGAGACCCTTGGAAGATACAATGAAACCCAAGAAAACCACTTTGTCAACATCAAATGTGCACTTTTTCATGTTGGCATAAAGACTTTCCTTGCGAAGTGTTTGTAAAACAGCCCTAACATGATTAAGATGCTCTTTCATGGTTTTGCTAAACACAAGAATATCATCGAAGTAAACCACAACAAAGACTCCAATATAAGGGTGAAGCACGTAATGCATGAGACGCACGAAAGTACCGGGAGCCTCCGATAAACCCATAGGCATTACTAACCTATAGGCCAAATTTGGTTTTGAAAGCAGTTTTCCATTCATCACCCTCTTGTATGCGGATTTGATAATAGCCACTTTTAAGATCAGTTTGTGAGAAAAAGTTGGCTCCACTTAGTTCATCAAGCATATCATCTAAGCGAGGAATGGGATGCCTATGGCGAACGGTAATAGCATTTATAGGTCTACAATCGGAACACAAGCGGAAACTTCCATCGGGCTTAGGCACAAGTGTAACCGGAACGGCACAAGGGCTTAAGCTTTCACGTACATGACCGTTGTCGATTAGTTGTTGTACTTGCCGTTGAATCTCCTTGGTTTCTTCGGGATTGACACGGTATGGAGCTTTGTTTGGAAGTGGCGCTCCGGGGATGAGGTCGATTTGATGCTCAATGCCTCGTAGAGGAGGTAGACCTGGAGGTAGCTCATCGGGGAAAACATCTTGGAATTCCTGCAACAGAGATTGAAACACTAAAGGTAGCTCGTGAGAGGTGTTAGTTTTAGGTTCCCCATCCTTGTACACAAGGACAAAGTGCATCACACTCGATGGATTCTCACACACTTCTCTCATCTCACTTTTTGTGGCAAATAATATGAGGTTTTTCTCACTAGGCGAAAAGGCGCTCAAGTTTGGCTTGTGGCTCTCACTCACTTTTTGGTGGATCACTTTCTCAGTCTTCTCTCTATGATGGGTGGCTTGCTTGTCTGCTATCACTTGATTAGGAGACATAGGTCTTAGCACATATTCCTTCCCTTTCATCTTGAAGCTATAGTGATTGGTACGCCCGTTGTGGATGACACCCCGGTCGGATTATCATGGTCGACCAAGAAGGAGGTGACAAACGGTCATTGGGACCACATCACACTCCAAAGTGTCCTCATATGCACCAATTTTGAAGGAGACTTGGATCGTATGTTCAACTCAGATAGTGCCTGAGTCACTTAGCCATTGAACCTTGTAGGGGTGCGGGTGCTTTGATGCGGAGCATCCCACGTTCATCCCCATGTACACTCCGACTACTCTCCAAGCCCCAAGAGGACATATGACGAGACCTCGAACATACGCCATTGGACACAAGGTGAATTCACTCCTCTCCGAACCGTCACTTTCCGCATATGAGACACGGCTACTACCTCATGCATGGACCTTGCATACACTCAGGTACAACCTACATGACAATGGAGAATCCAAGGACCAAGGCCAAGCATGGAAGAGAAGACGGAAGAAAGGAGAAGAAGAAGACGGCGGCTCTTGGAACCAGGCAGACGTCCGGACGCCGTCCGGATCATCCGGGCCAGCCGGATCATCCGGACCCCACCCCGGATCATCCGGGTAAAGACGCCAAGACAACAGAAGCCCCGCGACGGCCGGATCATCCGGACGGTCGCCGGATCATCCGGACTCCGACACCGGATCATCCGCCACCATCCGGATCATCCGGACCCACCAGGCTGACTTGGGCCGAGGCCGTGTACCCTTCGCCTCACTTACCCCTTCGTGGCTTAGCACTATAAATAGACCTCCTCCTCCCCACTTTGAGGGTTAGCGTTGATTTAGCTCAAGTTAGAGATAGAGCTACGCTCATCTATCGGATCTCCTCCTCGTGAGAGACCGCGGCCTCTTCGGAGAAGATCCTCTCGGATACAAGACCCCTTTACGTGAAGATCCCCTCGTGGATTCAAGGCCTCCTCTTGGAGATGAACGGTTCCTTTGTATCCTTACCCTAGTTGACTATGTATCTTGTGGATCTCATGTGTGTATGTTGATCTAGCACTTGTGTGATCGATTCCTTGTTGGTTGAGTGATTCTCTCTCGTTTTCCCCGTGTTTCCCCTCGTGCTTCCGCGTGTTCTTCGTGTTTCCTCCGTAGGATCCCCTCCAAATGTGAAAGATCGACGAATTAGGGTTCCACCTTACATCATATGGTATCATGAGCCACGTTGATCACATTTTTGGAGCCCCTACCCCGTGTTTTCTAGCTTGATTTTGTTGTTTTCGTCCTAAATCCAAAAATAGCCCCCAAAATTTTTGTGATTTGTTGGTTTGATGATGTTTTGTTGATTTCGATCCATGGATTTGCTTGGTTTCAAGTGGATCTAGCTTTCCCACAAGTTTCCCCACCTTCCATCCACGAAATCCCTCAAATTTTGTCCCGAAAATCATCCATTTCCGCCCAAAAATTTGTCCCCGAGAGCAAATCCCGAGTGGGTTGACCTGCCCGGATCATCCGGAAGTTCTCCCGGATCATCCAGATCCACCCGGATCAGCTGGACCATCTCCCGGATGTCCGGACGCCCCGCACGACAGAAATCCGGTTGACGAACCCGGATCATCCGGACCTACTCCCGGATGTCCAGGTAACCCTGACACTGACTCGGCCGAATTCTTGTTTCGGCCATAACTAATTCATCCGGAGTCCGTTTTCGACGTTTTTAGCTCGTTTTGAAGCTATTGCCATCCCCCATCCCACAAAAATACCACCAACACCATTTGACACCATCAACTTTTCGGAAATTTGGCATCTTTTCCTAGGGCTTCCACCACATCATCCGCATTACCACCACCGACTTCCGCAACCTAACCCATTTTGCTCCCCATAGCATTTGAGGTTGTTTGAGTAGTGACTTAAGTCTCCTAAGGTGTTTCGGCTACTTAGGGACGGTTGCTTCTTCATCAACCACCACCACCACCACTTCCACATAACCTTCCCACCATACACTTCCGACAACCCCAACTTAACCCAATTGTTGTTTGAGCTTTTTCTAGTTGTGGCTTGTGTCTCCTAAGGTGTTTCGGCTACTTAGGGACGGCAACTTCAACTCCGACACGTGTATAGCCCATCATTCCACTTCCGCATTGCCGAGTGCAAACCACCACCGCTTTTCCGCTACCACCATTTTGACATTTGTCATTTGAGATTTTGAGTTTGCGGTTTTTCCGTTTCCTAAGGTGTTTCGGCTACTTAGGGACGAGTCTCAATCATCTTGGTATCTACACCAAGAACACCGCCACTCATCATCGCAAAGGACGGTAACCTCGACGACACCTTTGTTTATCCCCTTGCAAATTGCATTGTTAACCCCTAGCCCATTTTGCGTCACTTACCTATCGAGACAAGCCATTTGAGTATTGCCGGCAACGTTACTTGTGCACATTAGCGATCCACGCTTCCATAACATACATACCATATCATATTGGTATCATATCATCCATTGTGGCTCAAGTTTGTTCCCGCATATACACGATTGCTATCTTGGTTTGTACATTGTACAAAAGTGGCCATAGAGAAAAAAAAGCTTTTAAGCAAAAAGAGAGCAAAGAGCTCGTGAGCAAGTGCCATAGCATAATACCCTTTGCACATAAGATTGTCAAATCTACATCATATGATCTCATGCTTGAGAGAAACACCGGGAACCATACATACATAGCATACTTGGGATAGAAAGAATACCCATTTTGCATCTTATAGGTTGTGCACAAGTGTCGTATCCGCCTATTGAGAAATCGTGCTAGCGTCTCTCTTGAGTTGTGCAACACGAGCGTTTTGGTGGATTCCACATTTTGAGCTCATTCCTTGGTTGCACGACCCCATTTATCTATCCGTGTGTGTGTTTCCGTGTACCTTTCATTGCTATTGGTCTACTTGTTTCGCTTGCGAATTTGTGAATCTCTTTCAACATTATTGACTCTTGCTAACATTTTGCATTAAATTTTTGTGCCACTATCCTCACCAAGATCCACCATAAGCTTTACGTGTGTAGGTGTGAGAATCGACAAGGATCGGTACCAATAGTGCTATTTCATTGTCCACATTTGAGTGAACTTGATTCATCTTCAACTTTGGTCAAAGGTACATTGGTATATGTTCTTCTCTTTCTCCCACTCATATTTGCTCGAGTCTTGTGATGGATAGGCAAGGCATTTCCTCTCCGGTCTACGACAACAACGACGGCGTGAACAACTACATCTCCAAAGCGTCTATCTTCGATCTACAACGACAAATACAAGGCGCACAATCAAGATTGCAAGAGCGCATCGAGAACATCTCCATCGACATTCGTCACTCCGAAGCAAGAAAAAGGGACTACATCGACAAGAAGCTTGCCGCACATAAAGAGGAGCAAGATGCAAGGATGGAGGAGATTAGAGCCTTGATCAAGTCTTCTTCCCCTTCATCATCCTCAAGACGACGACGGTCAAGCCACAAGTCTTCGGAGCACGACAAAGATGCAAGTGCAAATCGTCCTCGTCCACATCTACATGGCGATCATCATCACGTTCACGATTCACATCGTCATGAAGGCCAAGTCACCTCCAAGCAACATGTGCACGACGACGACGAACGACATCTACTACGAGCTCAAGCACGACAACGACATCATCATCATGAAGATGCTCAACAAGCGCAAATGCACAAGTACCAACAAGACCTACTTCACGCCAAGTCCAAGCTTCAAGAGCACAAAAGAAGACCGCGAGATGACCACCACCAAGACGGCGCTACGGCTACATCAACCACTTCGGCATCTTTGCCAAGTGTTCTCAAGGCATCTTCGCCTTCGGATGTACGGCATCTTCGCCTACTTCCCACGAGTACGCCTACATCGACTTCATCAAGTCCAAGGCGACCACCTACGAGAGAGGGTGACACTTCCATCTTCGGAAGCCACTCAAGGAAGATGGCCGAGCATGGGAAACTCCCTTCGGTCATGGAGACGAGCTATGAGGTGCCACATCATATGGGCCTCCAACAACCAGACGACGACGAGAAGGTCGAGCAAGGGCCATCCCCTTCGACCACGGCGATAGAAGTTGAGCATGGAGACATTTGCACCTACATCCCTCCGACACCCACATATGTCGAGATGCCCCAAGTGCATGTGAGGAGAGCCACCACCACATGAGAGACATGAGTGACTCCACCATATGTGACATTGAGAGCATTTCCTTTGAGAGGATGAGTGTGACAACCACTAGCCCCACACATGAGAGCATGCCACACATCCTATGTGAGGCTGAGCGCCACATGAGTGACCCCACCAACCATATGAGTGAGAGCATCTTTGAGGGAGTGAGTGAGCCACTACACTTAGTGAGTGAGGTAGTTCACACGGCATGTGAGGCCACCATGATTTCTAACGACTTAACCTCTACTCCTAGTGTGTTTTCTTCCATGGTGCTAGGTCTCCTACATGACGACACGCCCACCATTGATGAGTCCATACCTCCTATGGAGACGACGATGGCCATGATGGACGATGATGCACCACCCACATGGTTCCATCAAGATGAAAATGATAATGAGACGATCTTCAACACCTCACCTACAACACATGAGCGACGCTCCAAAGGTAATATAGGTGATGGTGCTTCTCTTGTCCCACTAGTGGACTCTCTTGATAATGATTGCTCCCATGATGTTGACCCTCCTATTGCCATGCTTCATGCTAGTGAAACTTCTTCATGCCTTGACTTACATATTTATGATGAATATGATGATGAGCATGTTGAGTTGCCTAGTTATGATGCTATGCTTCATAGGATATCATGTGAAAATTCTATTGGTCACTTCATGTTTGACAATCCATTGAACTTGTCATATGCTATGAGTGAGATCTCCCATATTGCATCCCTACAATCTCAACATAGTAACTATGCATGCCCCATTAAAATCAATCCCATTTGCACTTATGGCATAGATGATGAGATGATGGTCATTGGCTTTTGTTTTTCATGTGTTGATATTGCCATGCTTCCTTTACATGATTTGCGCAATTCATCCAATATGTCATGCCATGATCACATTGTCCCAAATATGCATTGTTTTGGATGTTGTCAATATTCTCCATAGTTTCCTCATACATATTAGGAGATCTTGATACATTTCATACTTTGCATGATTCCCATGATAGTGTACACCATATGCATTCAGTGAATAACAATGCTCTAGATATTACTCGTGATGCATTACATCCTTTGAGTCTCCATTATGACATACATCATAACAAACCTATCATGATGGATGACATGTTTCTATATCACGCATCTCATTTATTTGAGAATTGGATATTTGGTGCTAACCAACACAAGCACGTATGCATCATGATGGATGATGTGTACATCTACCACGCACACACAATTTTCCCTTTGCCTTTGTTTTGTGTAGGTACTCATGTATACTCGTCAACCTCTCAATCCCAAGAGTTGACGAAACGAGCTCTTGAGAGCAATGATGACTTGGGATTCCATGGACTATCCTCACCACCGTCCCCTTCGCGCAAGGACTACGCGCAACTCCTCTACTTGGCTCTCACACGGCTATGGGCTATTTACCACTCGTCACCTTATGCCCATACTATTGTGTTCACTTTGCATATTATGCTTGCTTGCCATGCAATTGTGACCCTTGCTTGCATCTACCCATGATTCACCAATATGATATCCCTATGTGTATTTGCATGCTTGGTGGAGATCCTTGTTGCTTTTGCCATGTTTATCATGTGCCCCATGCTATTGATGCTTGTTGTGTTGGGAGAGCCATGATGCCCCATTGCTACTTACATATGGTCTCTCGCCAATACATTGATGCTATTTTACTCACATCTTGCTTTCATGCTTGTGATATGTCATGTGCATTATTCATGCCCACTATTTGCACACATGACATGCTTGCCATGATTCCTCCTAGTATGTTGCATCTTCGCACTACTAGCTTGCTTAACTTGATTGCTATGATTACTTGCTATGTTGCATCACCCATGTTCCACTATTACTTGCTTTCTTGGGTTGATGACATATATGCTCATGACTCTCACAAGATCTGTCATGATCTTTACCTCTTGTCTCCATTAGTTGCATCTCTCATATCACCTTGTATTGAGTGCCAACTTGCCATGCTTATTGATCTTGGAGACGTGGACACTTTACTTGTGATGCATGTTTGTTTGATTGAGCCTATTGCATTTGGTTGTTCTTACATCATATGCCTCCATACTTTGAAATGCTCCCTTGTACCTTCTTATGATGAGCATGATGCATACACTTGTTCGGTATCTTACCACACGAATGATAGGTTTTGCATTTCCGCTAACCTCATTTGTTTTTCCGAGTGTTTGTCATGTTCTTTAATTTTGGAGGTTTCACAAGGCGATGCCGTTATGCGACATATTGGTTATGTGAAGGCATATATGATGTGCGACACCAACATTTTCGACATCCTCCTAAAGGTGAACTCCTTCTCTTTGAGCAATCCTCAAATATGCATATTGGATGGGTCACTCTTTCATTGTTGTTTCCTTCTTCTTGTCTACATGATACATCTCGTGAACGGAGGAGCGACATTGGAGATTGGCTACATGGACCTTCACATTGAGAAGCGCTTGCACTTATTGGATGCACCTTCGGCACCCCACTCATGCCTCGACATCGAGCTTTGGTACACCAACACCTTCATATTTGTTGATTGTGCTCACACATGTCATGCTCAATGGACATATCATACTCACCACAAGTTTGCACCCCATGCATGGATTGACTCACATTGTGCTCGTCTTGTTGCATCTATTTCCATGTCATCCATGATATATGAGCTTGTTCATTTCCTTAGCAAATTTGTTGTGATCTTCCTTGATGACATATTTATACATCATGATCATATTGTCCACCATCAATTGCATGATAGCTTACACATATTGAGCAGCCATATTCATGCTATTGATGAACCGTCCCTCTATGACATCATTGTGCACAATGGTAGAATTTGTCGCTTTGTGCACCATGCTAATTATCCCATGAATGCTTTACATATCATTCTATATCATCTTGATAAGCTTCATGCGCTTTGTCATGCACTATCCATTCGCACGGTCTCTTGCTTAATTGATGGACACTTTGTGTGCGCTAACCATTGTATTTCCAAGTGTACTTTGTGTTTGATCATTTTGCATGTACCACATACCGGAGACAACTTGGAGTACTTGGAGTGCGCAATGCCTTCCCCTACGTCCCGCTACAGGTCCGTCCACGACACCCGTTTCCATGGTGATGAGGATCACGATCCGAGGTCGGATCTTTCCCAAGGGGGGGGGATATGATGCGGAGCATCCCACGTTCATCCCCATGTACACTCCGACTACTCTCCAAGCCCCAAGAGGACATATGACGAGACCTCGAACATACGCCATTGGACACAAGGTGAATTCACTCCTCTCCGAACCGTCACTTTCCGCATATGAGACACGGCTACTACCTCATGCATGGACCTTGCATACACTCAGGTACAACCTACATGACCATGGAGAATCCAAGGACCAAGGCCAAGCATGGAAGAGAAGACGGAAGAAAGGAGAAGAAGAAGACGAAGCGGCTGCTGGAACCACGAGTCCGGATCATCCGGGCCCAGCCGGATCATCCGGACCCTACCCCGGATCATCCGGGTAAAGACGCCGAAGACAACAGAAGCCCCCGCGACGAAGCCGGATCATCCGGACGGTCGCCCGGATCATCCGGACCCCCGACACCCGGATCATCCGGGCCACCATCCGGATCATCCGGACCCGCTGTCTTGGCGACTTGGGCCGAGGCCCGTGTACCCCTTCGCCCCTCACTTACCCCTTCGTGGCTTAGCACTATAAATAGACCTCCTCCTCCCCACTTTGAGGGTTAGCGTTGATTTAGTTCAAGTTAGAGATAGAGCTACGCTCATCTATCGGATCTCCTCCTCGTGAGAGACCGCGGCCTCTTCGGAGAAGATCCTCTCGAATACAAGACCCTTTACGGGAAGATCCCCTCGTGGATTCAAGGCCTCCTCTTGGAGATGAACGGTTCCTTTGTATCCTTACCCTAGTTGACTATGTATCTTGTGGATCTCATGTGTGTATGTTGATCTAGCACTTGTGTGATCGATTCCTTGTTGGTTGAGTGATTCTCTCTCGTTTTCCCCGTGTTTCCCCTCGTGCTTCCGCGTGTTCTTCGTGTTTCCTCCGTAGGATCCCCTCCAAACGTGAAAGATCGACGAATTAGGGTTCCACCCTACATCATGCTTCCTCTTGACCAATTGGAGCTTGGAGCATAGTTCGTCACTTGCCAAGTTGTGGCAACTACCTCCATCGATGATGACCTTGACGGACCTTCCATTGATGCCGGCCTTTGTGTGGAAGATATGGCATCGTTGGTCTTCTTCTTGTTGATGTTGAAGAGTCAAGACCTTGGAGACAACAAGAGCGGGGTTCGTATCTTCATCACAAAAGACTTGATCATCTTCATCCTCGTTCACGCGCCGGTGCATGGCCACTTGCTCAAGAGCTTCCATCTCCTCATCACTCATGGAGTCATAGGTGCCATCGTCGTTGAGGATCATGGTGCGCTTGTTTGTGCATTCATAGGACTTGTGGCCTCAGCCGCCGCAAGTGAAACACTTGAAGGAGCTTGTCTTGACGGTCTCATTGGTCGGAGCAGATGATGAAGCACGCGGCTTGAAGTTGCTTGTAGGAGGAGGAGGACGACTTGAACTTGTCGAAGTTTTCTTGTAACTTGACTTGTCGTCGTTGCTTGGAGAAGGCTTGGTTGATGTAGATGTTGGTGGAGTTGTTGAAGATTGGTTGTTGGATAAGCCGTAGGTCTTGGATGAGTACTTGGCGTACTTGAAGTCATCTTGCACTTGACATTCTGCCTTTGTAGCTTGATGCACGAGCTCGATGAGGTTGGAGTAGGGTTGGAAGTCGGCGATCTTCTTGATCGGATGATTAAGTCCATTCAAGAAACGTGCCATTGTTTGCTCATCATCCTCCATGACATTGGCTCGAATCATGGCAATCTCCATTTCCTTGTAGTATTCTTCAACACTCTTTGTTCCTTGCTTGAGGAGTTGTAGCTTCTTGAAGAGATCGCGGTTGTAGTAGGTTGGCACAAAACGTGCTCGCATGACATCCTTCATTTGAGCCCAAGTGGTGATTGGAGGTTCACCTCTTGCTTGTCGGCGCTCAAGGACTTGTTCCCACCATATGAGCACATAGTCTTGGAACTCAAGTGATGCCATAGCAATCTTCTTCTCTTCCTCATAGTTGTGCAAACGAAAGATTTTGTCGACCTTCAATGCCCATGAGAGGTATTCTTCGGGATCATTGCTTCCATTGACCTTGGGCATTGTGAATTTGAGCTTGCCATAGCGTTGCTCTTCATTGTGTTGTTGGCGATGGTGATGATGACGCCCTTGACGTGGAGGGTAATCATCCTCATATTGCTCTTGGCGTTGAGGAAGTCCATGATCAACTTGCTCTTGTTGAACTTGAGGTTGAGGTGGAGCTTGACGAGCTTGTGAAGGAGCTTGTGGAGCTTGACGTTGCACACGCGGTTGGTAGTTCCTCTCTTTGATTTCTTCTCGAAGGGCTTCCTCTTGATTGCGCCGTTCACGATTGCGGTTGGCGATAGCTCCACTTGATTCTTGTAGGGCATGTTCCGCCTCAAGAGCTTGTGCTTCTCGTTGTTGTCGTTGAAGACGTTGAGCCTCGGTGTCTTGTTGCTCTTGGTGTAGAAGCGCTCGTTCTTCTTCTTCTTGGTGACGAAGACGTTGTCTTTCTTGAGCTTGGGCAAGAGCGACTTGATTTGATGAGGGACTTGCTCATCGGCTTGTTCTTGTGAATGCTTGACGTGTAGCGGGTTGCGAGATGCATGCCGGTCTTGACGTGCGGCTCGTTGAAGAGTGTTCGATGACGGTGTACTTGAGCCGGAGAAGGAGTCGTCGAAGTGTCGACTTGAGTGGCTCCGTCTTGAGTATGACAATGTAGAAGGAGGCCGGTTCACCAACAAGGCGCGGATCTCATCCATTCTTTCATCATTCTCTTGCTTGTGCGCGTCGAGCTTGTTGTTGAAGTAGTCCTTGGTACGTTGCTCGGAGAGTCGCAAGTCGGTGGCGACGTTGCCGATGCGTTCGTTCATCGCTTGTTGCTCTTGATGCAACGCTCGTTGTGCACCAAAGAGGTGGCTCTTGGTGACGTATGATGACATGTCGTCGTCTTGCTCAATGAAAAGTGGGTTGGTAGAGGTATTGGCCTATCCATCATTTGAAGCAAAAATGTGAGTGGTAGAAGGAGAAGAACTTATACTAATGTATCTTTGACCGATGTTGATGATGAATCAAGTTCACTCAAATGCGGACAATGAAAGAGCACTATTGGTACCAATTCTTGTCGGTTCTCACACCTACACAAGTAAAAGCTTATGGTGGAGTTTGGTTAGGATGGTGGCACAAAATTGATTGCAATCGTTAGTTTGAATCAAAGATGTTGAAGAAGATTCGCAAATTCGCAAATGCAACAAGTAGACCAAGCAAGTAGTGGTACACGGAAACACACACGCAAATAGATAAGTGGGATTGTGCAAACCAAAAGTGAGCCAAAATGTGGAGTCCACGAAAATGCTCTTGTTGCACAATACTAGAGAGACGCTAGCACGATTGCACAATAGGCGGATAGGAGCTTGTGCACAACCTACTAGGCAAAAATGCAACGATCTCTATCCCAAGTATGCTATATGTATGGTATTTTGGTGCTATGATCCAAGATGATCTTATGTGACAATCTTAATGTAGTATGATGCTATGGTTCTTGCTTATAAGCTCTTTGCTTATCTTTCTCTTTTGCTTAAAAGCTTGATTGGTTCGTTCTCTTTTGAGCTCTTTTCTCATGCAAAACTTCACGAACCAAGATAGCAATTGTGTATGCGATGACAACTTTGTGACACACAAGTTTATGCCAAAATATGCACCACTTTGGTATGGTATGTATGCTATGGAGTATGATCACTAATGCGCACAAGTCACGTTGCCGGCAATACTCAAAGGCTAGTCTCGATGGGTAAGCAACGCAAAAGATTGGCTATGATGGTTATCAATGCAATTGCGAGATATGACAAGGATGTCGTCTAGGTTACCGTCCTTGGCGATGATGAGGCCTTGGCGAAGATGAGCAGTGATGTTGACGTCGAACGGTACCTATATAGCCGAAACACGGGAACCACAACTCAAATTCTCAAAGACCAAAAGCAACAATGGTGGTAGCGGAAAGCGGAGGTGGTATAGCGGATGAGGTGGTGAATGACCTAGGCAAAGATGCCAATGTTCGGAAAATTAGATGGCGTCCAATGATGTTTTAACCTATCTAGGAGGATGGGGGATGTCAATAGCTTCTCAACGAGCTAAAGAACGCGAGAATCGGACTCCGGATGTGGAAGTTATGATGAAAATGGTGAAACTCTGAATGCTGAAACTGGCATGGGCGGTAGTACCTCTTGCGTGGGCGGTAGTACCGATTGTGGTACTCAGCGGTGGTACCGCTTGGAGGGGCAGTTGTACCGCTCGTGTTGGGATTCGTCACAGATCGAATCGGGGCGCGATTTTAGGGCGGAAATGGATGATTTCGGGGGCGAAATTGGATGGATTTTGTGGAAGTAAGGTGGGGAAACTTGGGGGGATGCTAGATCCACTTGAAACCAAGCAAATCCAAGGATCAAAATCAACAAAACATCATCAAACAACAAATTAGAAAAAAAAATTGGGGGCTATTTTTGGTGGGGATTTTCGGATTTAGGACGAAATCAACAAAATCAAGCTAGAAAAAGAGGGGTAGGGGCTCCAAAAATGTGATCAATGTGGCTCATGATACCAAGATGATGTAGGGCGGAACCCTATGGTGACGATCTTTCACGTTTGGAGTGGATCCTACAGGGAATCATGAAGAAAACGCGGAAGCACAAAGGGGAAACACAGGGAAAACGAGAGAGAATCACTAAACCAACGAGGACTCAATCACACAAGTGCTAGATCACCGAAAGCAAAGAGTAACACATGATCCACAATCAACAAAGGTAAGGATACAAAGGAACCGTTCTTCTCCGTACGGAGGTCTTGATGATCTTCCCTAGAAAGGGGTCTTGAATCCGCTTGAGGGATCTTTTCCGAAGAGGTCGTGAGCTCCGAGGAGAAGTAACCAAGTGGATGAGCAAGGCTCTCACACAAATATGAGTATATATAGTGCTAAGCGACGAAGGGGTAAGTGGGAGAGGATACATGGGTCGTCTACCCTTTCTCGGCGCACAGGCAGGCCGGTGGTACCGGTCATGGGGGCGGTTGTTCCGCTGGTAACTCATGCAGGGCGGAAGTACCGGACGGGGAAGGCGGTACTACCACTGGGAGGTCAAGCGCTGGCTTCTGGAGCGGGACGTCGAAGGGGCCAGCGGTTGTATCGGTTGTCGGGGCGGTTGTTCCGGTCTTTGGGCAGAAACAGGTAAAACCGGTGCAGCACTGGCCTTGCTCCGCTCGATCACAGAAGGTGGGCCGGTTGTTGGGCGGTAGCTGGCCGGTTGTTCCGCCCGGGCGGTGGTTGGGCAGTTGTTCCGGTCCTTCTGGGCTGGGCAGATCGTCTACATGCTCTTGATGTTCGTCTTGCGTCGTAACTTCTCCTTGGTTACTTTCTTGGTACCTAAGCACACAAAGCATCTCCGTTTGAGGTAGTAGCCATGTCACAAGTGGGTTTAAGGGAAGTTCAACAAGGAGATAGTTAACCTCGGATTGAATAGCACGTGTTCGAGCTCTCCTCATGGGTCATCGTGGGGTTAGATGTGTCGATGTAGAGTCCATGGGGATGATGGATGGATGCTCTGCATCAACTTGTGAACAGAACTCGAAACTCTAAAGGACTAGACACTAAGATCAGCAACTCGACACGACGATGCAACCGCAAATTCAACAAAGCAAAAGACTGAAAAGACTATGCAAAGGCTCAGACTGGTTCGGATATGATGAACTAACCCTAATTTTTTGTGTGGCTTTTTCGTGGACAGACTCAATCTAAACTACAAAAAACTGTAAAATCTCACCGAGCAACCTGGAAATCTGATACCACTTGATAGAGGCAAAGGTGTCCCGTCTTTCGATGAGATGACGGATATCGCTTTGGTGGAAGTCGACTTTGACGATCCAACTACGAACGTGCGAGGACGTCGCGCCTTCGCAATCGCTAAACCAACTGCGAGAGGTTATTGACCACGCCGGAGCACGATCAACCTAACCACGAGGGTCTGTTTCCTGCGAGCAAACGAAGAACAAGCAAGAAACTGAGATTGCAATCTGGATATTGCGAAGATAAGATGAAAGCTTTATTGATCAAGGTGGGGTTCTGCGACGCCTTTGTCTGGTCGTTGAACACAAACGAAGTACGCGAAATTGCAGCTATGGCAAACTTTAATCTAAACAAAACTCAAAGTCTAAACGATGCCCTAAGGGGTGTATATAAGGAGGAAGAGGGGGAAATTTCGTGGCCCTTGAGGGAGGGGTACGAAACCAACCCTAACTCTTGTTTCCCC
The DNA here is from genome assembly GCA_021437245.1 of Aegilops speltoides. Lineage (NCBI taxonomy): Eukaryota > Viridiplantae > Streptophyta > Magnoliopsida > Poales > Poaceae > Aegilops > Aegilops speltoides. The sequence goes on from CM038147.1 coordinate 299,221,176, forward strand.
ACACATACAGACTCTAAAAATAGCCTATAATCAAGTATTTCGAAATTACATGGGCCTGACCCAATTATAAGGTGACGCAGCACCTAGAATAGCCTCTGGATGAAAATTATGAAGTAGCTTCTTGTATATTTCGTCCAAGGCTTCATGCACTCATTATGGTGGCTTCAACGTCCTGAAATCATCACTTGTAACTCCGTTCTTGTTCCCATTGTGCATGCCATCATCTCCATGCTTGTTCTTACTCCAGTGTTCATCCTTCTCCAAGCTAGGGCCCTTCATTTGTAAGCAAAACAAATGTATCCAATTTAGGCAGCATCATATTCTCATGAACATTAGAATCATTACCAAGAAACGAAAGTACCTGGTAATTTAATTGGCGTGCACGAGCTCCAGTAATTGGTCCAGTATGTATAGCAGCAGGGGTTGTGTGTGTAACAATGGTATTGATGTCCTCATCAGCCATGATTCGAGCCAATGTCACGGAAGATGATGAGCAAACAATGGCATGATTCTTGAATGGACTCAGTCATCCCATCAAGAAGATCGCCGACATCCAACCCTACTCAAACCTCATTGAGCTCGTACATCAAGCTACAAAGGCGGAACGTCAAGTGCAAGATGACTTCAAGTACGCCAAGTACTCATCCAAGACCTACGACTTCTCCAACAACCAAGCTTCAACAACTCCAACATCTACATCAACAAAACCTTCTCCAGGCCACGACGACAAGCCGAGTTACAAGAAAACTTCTTCAAGTTCAAGTCGTCTTCCTCCTACTACAAGCAACTTCAAGCCGCGTGCTTCATCATCTACTCCGGCCGATGAGACCATCAAGACAAGCTCCTTCAAGTGTTTCACTTGCGGCGGCCGAGGCCACAAGTCCTATGAATGCACAAACGAGCGCACCATGATCCTCAACGACGATGGCACCTATGACTCCATGAGTGATGAGGCGATGGAAGCCCTTGAGCAAGTGCCCATGCACCGGCGAGTGAACGAGGATGAAGATGATCAAATGTTTTGTGATGAGGACTCGAGCCCTGCTCTCGTTGTCTCCAAAGTCTTGACTCTTCAACATCAACAAGAAGAGGATCAAAGATGCCACATCTTCCACACAAAGGCCGGCATCAATGGACGGTCCGTCAAGGTCATCATCGATGGAGGTAGTTGCCACAACTTGGCAAGCGAAGAACTATGCTCCAAGCTTCAATTGGTCAAGAGGAAGCACCCACACCCCTACAAGGTTCAATGGCTAAGTGACTCCGGCACTATACGAGTTGAGCATATGGTCCAAGTCTCCTTCAAAATTGGTGCATATGAGGACACTTTGGAGTGTGATGTGGTCCCAATGACCGTTTGCCACCTCCTTCTTGGTCGACCATGGCAATTCGACCATGGTGTCATCCACAATGGGCGCACCAATCACTATAGCTTCACACTACTAGGGAAAAGCCTAGCAGCAGTGCGGGTTTTGGGCCTATCAGTAGCGCGGGCAGGAGCGCTACTGATAAGGCGCTACAGCTAATGCTTAGCAATAGCGCGTCTGGACCCACGCTACTGCTAAATAGACTTAGTAGTAGCGCTTCTTCAAAACATCGCTACTGGTAATTAGTAGTAGCGCTTCTCCTCTTCCGAGCTACTATTATTTAGTATTTTATTTCTTTTCTATTTCATGTTGTATTCATACACCTTTACACAAGTTTTCATACAACAGGAATTTAGAGATTGTTTTTACATCATAATGAGTTATTACATCATGGGGTGAAAGAACCGTGGTGATGAGGACATCAATACCATTGTTACACCCACAGCCCCTGCTGCTATACATACTGGACCAATTACTAGAGCTCGCGCACGCCAACTAAATTACCAGGTACTTTCGTTTCTTGGTAATGATTCTAATGTTCATGAGAATATGATGCTGCCTAAATTGGATACATTTGTTTTGCTTACAAATGAAGGGCCTAGCTTGGAGAAGGATGAACATTGGAGCAAGAACAAGCATGGAGATGATGGCATGCGCAAGGGGGACAAGAACGGAGTTACAAGTGATGATTTCAGGACTTTGAAGCCACCATAATGAGTGCATGAAGCCTTGGACGAAATATACAAGATGCCACTTTATAAATTTCGTCCGAGGCTATTCTAGGTGCTCGTCACCTTATTATTGGGCCAGGCCCATGTAATTTCGAAATACATAAGTATAGGTTATTTTAGAGTCCGTATGTGTGGGAAACAAGAGATAGGGTTAGTTTGGACCCCTCCACCAAGGGCCACGAAATTCACCCCTCTTCCTCCATATATACAGCCCTTAGGGCACCGTTTAGACTTTGGGTTTTGTTTAGATTAAAAGTTCGCCATAGCTGCAACTTCGTGCCGTTTGTGTTCAACGACCAGACCAAGGCGTCCACAGTAACCCCACCTTGATCAATAAAGCTTTCATCTTATATTCGCAATATCCAGATTGCAATCTCAGTTTCTTGCTTGTTCTTCGTTTGCTCGCAGGAAGCAGACCCTCGTGGTCGTTGATCGTGCTCGGCGTGGTCAATAACCTCTCGGAGTTGGTTTAGCGATTGCTAAGCGCGACGCCCTCGCACGCTTCGTAGTCGGATCGTCAAAGTCGACTTCCACCAAAGCGAAATCCACCATCTCATCGAAAGACGGGACACCTTTGCCTCTATCAAGTGGTATCAGATTTCCGGGTTGCTCGGTGAGATTTTACGATTTTCGTCGTTTAGATCGAGTCATTCTTCATACCTATAGTCCACGAAAAAGCCACAAAAAATTAGGGTTAGTTCATCATATCCGAACCAATCGAGCCTTTGCATAATCTTTTACTCAGATTTGCGTTGTTGAATTTGCGGTTGCATCGTCGTGTCTAGTTGCTGGTCTTAGAGTCTAGTCTTTTAGAGTTTCGAGTTCGGTCATAAGTTGTCACGCCGCCGCCGCACCATCAAGATCGCATCGCCATCTACCACCACCGCTTATCCGCCACCGCTCAATCCGTATCCATATACCACCACCGCTGCCATATCCTACCACCATATATCCACCACCAGTCCGAGTTCCTTGCATATTAGGTTTGTTTTCGGGATCCATCTAGTTTCCGATTCGTGTTTCCTTGCCGGAGTAGGTTTCGGATTCCAGCAATCTTTTGCCGTCCGTAGAAGAGGTTGGTTTCCAAAAAAAAGAGTCCGGAAACCACCCTCCATTTAGGCCCAAAATTTTTCGAAAACGCAATTGACAAAAAAAATTCTGGCTATCCTATTTTTAGGTGTTTCTAAGCGTATTGAGACAGTCGCCGTTATAGAAAGTTTGTTTTGACCCGTTTCCAGTTTTTGGGTCCAGGCAGTCGAAAAAAAAATTGGTCGAAAATTTTTTCGTGCCCATCCTGTCAGTTTGACCTGGGAAGAGTTTTGAGACACTCGCCATTATAGTGATTTTTCGCAAAAAAAAAAGAGCAGCGCAAAAAAAAAGCAGCGCAAAAAAAAAGAGGAGCGAATTTTTTTTTCAGAGTGTGCTTTTCCCTTGTTTACGTCCAGCGTCGTGATTTTGTTAGTGTTCTAGGCTCGCGTCTCTAGCACCGTCGTTGAGCGTTTCTTCAACTTTGCATCTCTGAATTGATTATTGCTGACCTTTTTTGCTACCATATTATAAGCCTTCCCAGCTCCACATACATCTACGTCGTGCGTTTGATTCTCCCTGGTAATCTCTATATCCAAGCTTTGAGAGTTTTGACTACAACGGTTGCCGATCACCACCTGCTGCTGGGTAAGAACTGGTAAGAATTTGAGATTTGCTTGACGGGTTTGTGATACACCACCACCACTTCTTAGTAGTCTGTAGGATCATATTCTTGTGTGTTTCTATTTGCTGCTAACCATGGTAGGATCACAAGCCGATGAGACTGATTGGGAGAACCTGAGGAACAAACAGCTACATGATAAGTTTCAGCAAATGATGATTGGACAGGTGCAAGATGTGCTAAACAGATTTGACGAGGCCATGGAGAAGATAGATGGCATTGATAAGACGTTTGAAACAAAGCTTGATAGCAAGTTTAATGAATTGCTCGCGTGTTTTCCACAACCACCGCCGGCTGCACCTATCGCACCTCTCCAACGACAACAACTACACCCCCTTCTGAATCAGTATGGACGAGCTCAGCGTGTTCCTATTGAGCCAGGACAAAATTCTGGTGCCGCTGCTACTGCTGTTGGTGCTTCTTTGGCTCCTGCTACTGCTGCTGCTGGTACAGAGGAGGATGATGATTATGTGGGAGATTACGAGGATGAGGTTGATCAACATCAGAACTACGTGCAACCACCAGCACCACAACCACCAGGTCGTCCACATGCAAATAATGGCAATGTTAGGGCTCCCCCTCAGGTACGAGATCATGACCATCTCCCTAAACTGAAATTGAATATTCCACCATTTGAGGGTAGATATGTTCCGATATATATCTTACTTGGGAGTTAGAAACTGAACAACGATTTACATGTTTACAATATCCCGAGGAGAGACGTGTTCTCTGATGTTTGTGCTTTCACTAGCTTTGCATGTGTTTGGTGGTCGAACATTGTAGATTATATCCTGTTCCAGCTACTTGGGCTGCTTTGAAAACTGCTATGCGTACTCGTTGGGTTCCACCATATTATCAACGTGAATTACTTCAAAAATTGCAGCGCTTAAGACAAGGAAAAATTTCTGTAGAAGAATATTATCGGGAATTACAAACCGGCTTGATTAGATGTGGTATTGTTGAGGAGAATGAAGCTATGCTAGCACGTTTTACGGGTGGATTAAATAGAGAGATTCAGACCATTCTAGACTATAAGGATTATAATAATATCACTCGTTTATTCCATCTTGCTTGTAAAGCTGAGCGTGAAGTGCAGGATCGACAGTGCATTGGCGCGACTAACTTTTCTCGCAGGTCGACCTTCATCATGGACATCACGTGCATCATCTACTTCCACCGCACCATCACCTCCTTCAGGTGCCACCTCCAACCGTGATACAACAAAGCGTGCACAACCACCACTATCTGCCAAGAGCACACTGCCGGGCCTGCACAGAGTTCTTCTTCTTCCATGGCGTCAACAGGGCACACAAGTGATATTATTTGTCGTCGTTGTAAGGGAAGAGGACATTTTATGAGAGAATGCAAATCTCAGCGTGTGATGATTGCTCACGAGGATGGTGGGTATGAGTCCGCTAGTGACTATGATGAGGAGACGTTGGCTCTTATTACACATGAAGAACACGGTGGAGATGATTCTGATCATGAGACGCAATACATGGCTCCTGAAGACGCCGACAGTATGAATGTTTAGTTGCTCAACGTGTTTTGAGTGTGCAGGTCACACAAGCTGAGCAAAATCAGAGGCACAATTTGTTCCATACCAAGGGAGTTGTCAAGGAACGTTCTGTGCGCGTCATCATAGACGGAGGAAGCTGCAACAACTTGGCTAGCATGGATATGGTGGAGAAGCTATCTCTCACCACAAGACCACATCCATATCCTTACTACATCCAATGGTTCAACAACAGCGGCAAGGTTAAGGTAACACGTACTGTTCGTGTGCATTTTAGTATCTCTACATATGCTGATTATATTGATTGTGATGTGGTACCTTTGCAAGCTTGTTCCTTATTACTTGGTCGACCATGGCAATTTGATAAAAAAATCTGTACACCATGGTAGAAACAACCTGATGAGGACATGACTACCTTGTATTTGACCAAAAATATTGCATACATGCATATTTGTGAGGTGATTTCTAGTGCAAACTATTCAATAATCTATTTATGTTATCCAGAACAAAAATACTTCACACACTTTTGTGTTTTGTCTAATTGCAGGTGTATGGGACATTTGTACAATCCACATATGAAGATAAGGAAGAAAGAGATGTTTATTTGCTGTTCAAAAAGTCCTCTCACGTCACTTTTGGCCCAAGAGAAGATAGAGTCCAAGTCTCTCACGTTCGGATTCAGATTCGGACTGCATGACATACCTGACTCAAAACGCCAACAACTTTTTCATACGGACTCCGAATTGGGTGATTATTTTTTTGTTGGAAAGTAGATTTCATGCTCTTTCCAGAACAATTGGAATCACCTTAAAATCCATCCGGAGCGTTGAGTTATTAACGAAACAATCTGACGCTGCAGCAGAATCCGAGTCAAACTACAAGTCCAAAGGTGTTACGTCACCTCCACTTGGGCCCATGAGCCTTGTACGACCTAGGGTTGCTTTTAGGCTGCCTTGGGACGTCCTCCCACCTTCCTTGGCCACCACCCCTTGCTCCTATATAAGTAGATCCATCTAGTAGCTTTTTCCTTGGGATTTGTTTAGTTAAAAGTTAGCCATTGCAACTTCGTGTACTTCGTTTGTGTCCAACGACCAGACCAAGACCGCTTACGGATCCCCACCTTTATCAATACTTAATATATGCAATATTCAGATTGCTTTTATCATATTCTTGCTTGTTCTTCGATTGCTTGCAGGAATAAACCTTCGTGGTCAGGTTGATTGTGTTCCGGCGTGGTCAATAACCTCTCGGAGTTGGTTTAGCGATTGCTAAGGCGCAACGTCGTGCACGTTTGTAGTCGGATCGTCAAAGTCGTCTCCACCAAATCGATAGTCATCATCTCATCGAAAGATCGGGACACCTCGCCTCTATCAAGTGGTATCAGTTTTCAGGTTGCTCGGTGAGATTTTACAGTTTTTCATAGTTTAGATCGCATCTGTCATTCATACCTACAGTCCATGAAAAAGCCACAAAAAAAGTTAGATCTGTTCATACTTTATCCAAGCCAGTCTGAGCCTTTGCAATTTTCTATTCATTGCTTGCATAGTTGAATTATCGGTTGCATCGTCGTGTCAGTTGCTGGTCTTAGTGTCTAGTTCCTTTAGAGTTTCGAGTTCTGTTCACATTAGTCACGCCGCCGCTGCATCATTATCCCATCCGCTGTCCACCATCATAATCATAGTTGAGATCACTCATATCTTCGCCTGATCCAATCTGCATCTTATCTAGTTTGTCTTGGAAAGAGGGAGAAAAAGAAGATAAAAAAAGAGAGAAAAAAGGAAAGAAAAAAAAAAGAAAAAGAGAGAGAAGAAAAAGAAAAAAAATGTGAGAAAAAAAGAGAGAAGAAAAAAAATCGGATCTATCTAGAATCAATCTCGTACCTGAATTTGGATTAGAATTTGTTTTGCGCACTGTTCAGTAAAACATGTGTATCTTCCTCATATGAAGTCCGTTTTGGCTCCGTGAGTACTCAAATTGAAGCTAGCGAAGAGCCGCATGTAAATAGTTGCAGAAGCTAGTTCAATATTTGACACCTAAAAATCGGCTTCTAAATAGGTCTTTTTGCCCTCCGAAGTTCGTGAACACAGCTTGTTCTAATTTTTCAGGCCAGTTTTAGAATTCTTTGACTCCTCATATCAACTCGGAATTGAGTGATTCTTTTTGCATTGGAAAGCTTGAGTTAGTAGCATTCTTTGCATGAATTTATCAGAAAATTGGCTCAAACTTTTCAAGAGGAAAATTGGAGAGAGAGTTGTTGTATGTCCTGCTTGGTAGTTGTTTTCATCATTATCTTCACTACCGTTGTGATCTTCACTTATATCTTGCAGTCAAGAGCTACTTAGTATCCTTCATTGATGCTAGTTGTGCTACGCCGTGACCTCATTAGTGTTCTAGGCTCGCGTCTCTAGTCCGGTCTAGCCTAGGACCAGACAAGATCCGTCGTCGGCGCTTATTCAACATTGCATCTTTGAATTGATTATTGCTAATCTTTTGCTACCATATATAGCCAACCCAGCTCCACATATTTCTACACCGTGTATACGTACGCTCCCCTGGCAATCGCTTTACTCAATATTCGGAGTTACTTGACACCGCTGGTTGCCGATCACCGCTTTGCATGGTAAGAACTTGTAAGACATTGATATTTGCTTTACTGTGAGCGTTTTACCACCACATCCTAGTAGTTGTAGGAACATTATTTTTGGATTTTGTTTCTTGTTCTACTAATCATGACAGGATCCAGAGTCAATTCATGGGCTTTGTCGATCGCGGGAGACATGCCACCACTTATGCAAATACCACAACCGTCACGAGAGGTGCACAAACATCCAAATGCACATGATCACGTTCATGTTTCTATACCACCATTTAATGGCCGTTTTAGACCTGCTTTATATATTGAATGGGAGTTAGACATAAATAATATATTTGCTTACCATAATTTTGATGAACGTAAAAAAGTTACGGTTGCGGTTGGTTCTTTCACTAGTTATGCTCTAGTTTGGTGGAGTGAATATTGTTGGTTACACCCTGATTATGTACCTAATACTTGGGATGATTTAAAACATGTCATGAGAGATAGATTCGTCGATGTTTATTATACTGTGGCATGATTAAAAATCTGAACATTTAAAACAAGGTAGTGACACCGTAACAAAATATTATGATGATTTACAAACTACCTTGTTGCACTCATTTTTAGAAGAAAGTGAAGAAGATTTTATGGATAGATTTTGGGGAGGATTAAACCATAATATTCAAGAGATACTAATTCATGAAGAGTGTTATCCTATGGACCATTTGTTTCGTCTTGCTTGCAAAGCTGAACAGGAAATAAAACGACGTGTTGCCCACAAGGAGAACAAGTGCACGGTGCACATTCCAACTGTTGATACAGATGTTTATTCAACTACTAGGCGTACTATGACAACCACATCCGTTGTTGCGAGGACTACATCATCTTCACCATGTGACACATCACCATCGAGAGTGCCTGCATCATCTGAGTTGACTATAAGAGGTAATGACAAAGGTACAGATTTTCCACTTTTACATGAGAATGATGCATGCCTAGTTAACTTGAATACATCATGTGTTGAGCTACCCACTACTTTGATCACACCACCTATTTTAGAGGATTATGTTGATAATTTGACTTTGCCATGTGATCAAACAACTGAAATACCAACAATTTTGAGAGCACCAATTGAATTAACTGTTGATGCAAAAGAATCAATGTTTAATCGTTTTTATATGACCTCTAATCTTGGTGATGATTCTTTGTCGAATGACTCATTGCATGTTTGCTTATCTAAGCATGTTGTAGCATATAAATTTGATTCAAATAAGGTTTATTCACCAATGTTGGGATGGTTTAATGATGAACATTGTCAATCTTTTGAAATAAATAAGAGCTTCACTTATATGTGCAAACTGAGTTGCAATATTTTCATGCCTTCTAGTTCTTGTGCTAATTTGTTGGCTTTAGATTTTATGAACTATGCAAGTTACTCATCTATTCATGTGTCATATATGCAAAAATCAAGGGAAGTAAAAATGGATGACGTATACATATACAACACGTACACCTTGTCTCTTTTGTTAGCCACATTTCAGATTAAGCAACGCCGAGGACGGCTTTATTTTCAAAAAGGTGAGGATGATGAGGACATGACTACCTTGTATATGACCAAAATATTGCATACATGCATATTTGTCGGTGATTTCTAGTGCAAACTATTCAATAATCTATTTATGTTATCCGAACAAAAATACTTCACACACTTTTGTGTTTTGTCTAATTGCAGGTGTATGGGACATTTGTACAATCCACATATGAAGATAAGGAAGAAAGAGATGTTTATTTGCTGTTCAAAAGTCCTCTCACGTCACTTTTGGCCCAAGAGAAGATAGAGTCCAAGTCTCTCACGTTCGGATTCAGATTCGGACTGCATGACATACCAGACTCAAAACGCAAACAACTTTTTCATACGGACTCGAATTGGGTGATTATTTTTTGTTGGAAAGTAGATTTCATGCTCTTTCCAGCACAATTGGAATCACCTTAAAATCCGTCCGGAGCGTTGAGTTATGGACGAAACAATCTGACGCTGCAGCAGAATCCGAGTCAAACTACAAGTCCAAAGGTGTTACGTCACCTCCACTTGGGCCCATGAGCCTTGTACGACCTAGGGTTGGTTTTAGGCTGCCTTGGGATGTCCTCCCACCTTCCTTGGCCGCCACCCCTTGCTCCTATATAAGTAGATCCATCTAGTAGCTTTTTCCTTGGGATTTGTTTAGTTAAAGTTAGCCATTGCAACCGTGTACTTCGCTTGTGTCCAACGACTGCACCAAGACCGCTTACGGATCCCCACCTTTATCAATACTTCATATATACTGCAATATTCAGATTGCTTTTATCATATTCTTGCTTGTTCTTCGATTGCTTGCAGGAATAAACCTTCGTGGTCAGGCTGATTGTGCTCCGGCGTGGTCAATAACCTCTCGGAGTTGGTTTAGCGATTGCTAAGGCGCAACGTCGTGCATGTTTGTAGTCGGATCATCAAAGTCGTCTCCACCAAATCGATAGTTATCATCTCATCGAAAGATCGGGACACCTCGCCTCTATCACAATCAGTATACTCTTGTTCATTAGGATAAAAATATTACTTTGCTTCCTATGACTCCTGAGTCCATTTTGAACGATGATATTAATAGAGCTAATAAAGCAAAACAGGAGAAAAATAAGAGTGAAAATCAGATTGTGGCAAAAGAATTTGAGCAACATATGAAGCCTAATAGTAAACCATCTAGTGTTGCTTCTGAAATTAAATTGAAAAGTGCATGTTTACTTGCCACTAAATTTGATATTGATGAGCTAGATTTTAGCAAATCTGTTTGCTATGCTTTTGTGTGCAAAGAGGCATTATTTTCATTCGAGGACGTGCCTTCCTCTTTGCCTCCTGGTATCACTAACATTTTGCAGGAGTTCGCTGACGTCTTTCCACAAGACGTGCCACCGGGATTACCGCCTATTCGAGGGATTGAGCATCGATTGACTTAATTCCGGTGCTTCACTTTGCCAAACCGTCGCCATACCGTACCAATCCGGAGGAGACGAAGGAGATTATGCGTCAAGTACAAGAGCTGCTCGACAAAGGTTATATACGCGAATCCCTTAGTCCTTGTGTTGTTCCTATTATTCTAGTGCCGAAAAAGGATGGTACGTCACGTATGTGTGTTGATTGTAGAGGCATTAATAATATTACTATTCGTTATCGTCATCCTATTCCTAGGCTGGATGATATGCTTGATGAATTGAGTGGCTCTATAATATTCTCCAAAGTTGATTTGCGTAGTGGATACCATCAAATTCATATGAAATTGGGGGATGAATGGAAAATAGCATTTAAAACTAAGTTTGGATTATATGAGTGGTTAGTCATGCCTTTTGGGTTAACTAATGCACCTAGTACTTTCATGAGATTGATGAACGAAGTTTTACGTGCTTTCATTGGACGATTTGTGGTAGTTTACTTTGATGACATATTGATTTATAGCTGATCTTTGGAGGAACATTTGGAACATTTACATGTTGTTTTTATTGCTCTACGTGATGCACGTTTGTTTGGTAACCTTGGGAAGTGCACCTTTTGCACTGACTGAGTGTCTTTTCTTGGTTATGTTGTTACTCCACAGGGAATTGAAGTTGATAAAGCCAAGATTGAAGCAATTGAGAATTGGCCGCAGCCCAAAACGGTCACACAAGTGAGGAGTTTTCTTGGCCTCGCTGGATTCTATAGGCGTTTTGTGAGAGATTTCAGCACCATTGCTGCACCTCTCAATGAGCTTACAAAGAAGGATGTGCCTTTTGTTTGGGGTACCGCACAGGAAGAAGCCTTCACGGTATTGAAAGATAAGTTGACACATGCTCCTTTACTCCAACTTCCTGATTTTGATAAGACTTTTGAGCTTGAATGTGATGCTAGTGGAATTGGATTAGGAGGTGTGTTATTACAAGAGGGCAAACCTGTTGCATACTTTTCTGAAAAATTGAGTGGGCCTAGTCTGAATTATTCTACTTATGATAAAGAATTGTATGCTCTTGTTCGGACTTTAGAAACATGGCAACATTATTTATGGCCCAAAGAATTTGTTATACATTCTGATCATGAATCTTTGAAACATATTAAAAGTCAAGCTAAACTGAATCGTAGACATGCTAAATGGGTTGAATTCATTGAGACTTTCCCTTATGTCATATTAAACACAAGAAGGGTAAAGAAAATGTTATTGCTGATGCATTGTCTCGTCGCTATACTATGCTTTCACAACTTGACTTCAAAATATTTGGTTTGGAGACCATCAAAGATCAATATGTGCATGATGCTGATTTTAAAGATGTATTGCAGAATTGTAAAGAAGGAAGAACATGGAACAAGTTTGTCATTAATGATGGATTTGTGTTCCGTGCTAACAAGCTATGCATTCCAGCTAGCTCCGTTCGTCTTTTTTTGTTGCAGGAGGCGCATGGAGGAGGACTAATGGGACACTTTGGCGTGAAGAAGACGAAGGATGTACTTGCTACACATTTCTTTTGGCCAAAGATGAGACGGGATGTTGAGCGTTTTATTGCTCGCTGCACTACATGTCAAAAAGCTAAGTCATGACTCAATCCTCATGCTTTATATATGCCTTTGCCTGTACCTAGTGTTCCTTGGGAGGATATATCTATGGACTTTGTTTTAGGTTTACCTAGAACAAAGAAGGGGAGGGATAGCATATTTGTTGTCGTGGATAGATTCTCGAAAATGGCACACTTTATACCATGTCATAAAAGCGATGATCTTTGTTAATGTTGCTGATTTGTTCTTTCGTGAAATTATTCGCTTGCATGGTGTGCCAAATACTATTGTTTCAGATCGTGATACTAAATTTCTTAGCCACTTTTGGAGATGTTTATGGGCCAAGTTGGGGACTAAACTACTTTTTAGTACTACTTGTCACCCCAAACCGATGGACAAACTGAAGTAGTCAATAGAACATTGTCTACTATGCTTAGGGCTGTTCTAAAGAATAATAAGAAAATGTGGGAGGAATGCTTGCCTCATATTGAATTTGCTTATAATCGTTCATTGCATTCTACTACTAAGATGTGCCCTTTTGAAGTTGTGTATGGTTTCCTACCTCGTGCACCTATTGATTTGTTGCCTCTTCCATCTTCGGAGAAGGTTAATTTTGATGCTAAAGAACGTGCTGAATTGATTTTAAAAATGCATGAGTTAACTAAGGAAAACATTGAGCGTATGAATGCTAAATATAAACTTGCTGGAGATAAGGGTAGAAAACATGTTGTGTTTGCACCGGAGATCTTGTTTGGTTACATTTGCGTAAGGATAGATTTCTGATTTGCATAAATCAAAGCTAATGCCACGTCTGCTGGTCCCTTTAAGGTGTTGGAGAAAGTAAATGATAATGCATATAAACTTGAGCTGCTCGCAGATTTTGGGGTTAGTCCCACTTTTAACATTGCAGATTTGAAGCCATATTTGGGTGAGGAAGATGAACTTCCGTCGAGGACGACTTCATTTCAAGAAGGGAGGATGATGAGGACATCAATACCATTGTTACACCCATAGCCCTGCTGCTATATATATTGGACCAATTACTAGAGCTCACAAGACGCCAACTAAATTACCGTGTACTTTCGTTTCTTGGTAATGATTCTAATGTTCATGAGAATATGATGCTGTCTAAATTGGATACATTTGTTTTGCTTACAAATGAAGGGCCTAGCTTGGAGAATGATGAACATTGGAGCAAGAACAAGCATGGAGATGATTGATAGAGGCAAAGGTGTCCCGTCTTTCGATGAGATGGTGGATTTCGCTTTGATGGAAGTCGACTTTGACGATCCGACTACAAACGTGCGAGGACGTCGCGCCTTAGCAATCGCTAACCAACTCCGAGAGGTTATGGACCACACTGGACCACGATCAACCTAACCACGAGGGTCTGTTTCCTGCGAGCAAACGAAGAACAAGCAAGAAACTGAGATTGCAATCTGGATATTGCGAATATAAGATGAAAGCTTTATTGATCAAGGTGGGGTTCTGTGACACCTTTGTCTGGTCGTTGAACACAAACGAAGTACGCGAAGTTGCAGCTATGGCGAACTTTTAATCTAAACAAAACCCCAAAGTCTAAACGGTGCCCTAAGGGCTGTATATATGGAGGAAGAGGGGGTGAATTTCGTGGCCCTTGGTGGAGGGGTCCGAAACTAACCCTATCTCTTGTTTCCCCACACATACGGACTCTAAAAATAGCCTATACTTATGTATTTCGAAATTACATGGGCCTGGCCCAATAATAAGGTGACGCAGCAGCTAGAATAGCCTCTGGACGAAATTTATGAAGTGGCATCTTGTATATTTCGTCCAAGGCTTCATGCACTCATTATGGTGGCTTCAAAGTCCTGAAATCATCACTTGTAACTCCGTTCTTGTTCCCCTTGCATGCCATCATCTCCATGCTTGTTCTTGCTCCAATGTTCATCCTTCTCCAAGCTAGGCCCTTCATTTGTAAGCAAAACAAATGTATCCAATTTAGGCAGCATCATATTCTCATGAACATTAAAATCATTACCAAGAAACGAAAGTACACGATAATTTAGTTGGCGTCTTGCGAGCTCTAGTAATTGGTCCAATATGTATAGCAGCAGGGCTGTGGGTGTAACAATGGTATTGATGTCCTCATCATCCTCCCTTCTTGAAATGAAGTCGCCTCGACGGAAGTTCATCTTCCTCACCCAAATATGGCTTCAAATCTACAATGTTAAAAGTGGGACTAACCCCAAAATCTGCAGCAGCTCAAGTTAATATGCATTATCATTTACTTTCTCCAACACCTTAAAGGGACCAGCAAGACGTGGCATTAGCTTTGATTTGCGCAAATCAGAAATCTATCCTTACGCAAATGTAACCAAACAAGATCTCCGTGCAAACACAACATGTTTTCTACCCTTATCTCCAAAGAAGTTTATATTTAGCATTCATACGCTCAATGTTTTCCTTAGTTAACTCATGCATTTTTAAAATCAATTCAGCACGTTCTTAAGCATCAACATTAACCTTCTCCGAAGATGGAAGAAGCAACAAATCAATAGGTGCACGAGGTAGGAAACCATACACAACTTCAAAAGGGCACATCTTAGTAGTAGAATGCAATGAAAGATTATAAGCAAATTCAATATGAGGCAAGCACTCCTCCCACATTTTCTTATTATTCTTAGAACAGCCCTAAGCATAGTAGACAATGTTCTATTGACTACTTCAGTTTGTCCATCAATTTGGGGGTGACAAGTAGTACTAAAAAGCAGTTTAGTCCCCAACTTAGCCCATAAACATCTCCAAAAGTGACTAAGAAATTTAGTATCACGATCTGAAACAATAGTATTTGGCACACCATGCAAGCGAATAATTTCACGAAAGAACAAATCAGCAACATTAACAGCATCATCGCTTTTATGACATGGTATAAAGTGTGCCATTTTCGAGAATCTATCCACGACAACAAATATGCTATCCTCCCTTCTTTGTTCTAGGTAAACCTAAGACAAAGTCCATAGATATATCCTCCCAAGGAACACTAGGTACAGTGCAAAGGCATATATAAACCATGAGGATTGAGTCGTGACTTAGCTTTTTGACATGTAGTGCAATGAGCAATAAAATGCTCAACATCCCGCCTCATCTTTGGCCAAAAGAAATGTGTAGCAAGTACGTCCTCCGCCTTCTTCACGCCAAAGTGTCCCATTAGTCCTCCTCCATGCGCCTCCGCAACAACAAAAGACTAACGGAGCTAGCTGGAATGCATAGCTTGTTAGCACGGAACACAAATCCATCATTAATGACAAACTTGTTCCATGTTCTTCCTTCTTTACAATTCTGCAATACATCTTTAAAATCAGCATCATGCACATATTGACCTTTGATGGTCTCCAAACCAAATATTTTGAAGTCAAGTTGTGAAAGCATAGTATAGCGACGAGACAATGCATCAGCAATAACATTTTCTTTACCCTTCTTGTGTTTAATGACATGAGGGAAAGTCTCAATGAATTCAACCCATTTAGCATGTCTATGATTCAGTTTAGCTTGACTTTTAATATGTTTCAAAGATTCATGATCAGAATGTATAACAAATTCTTTGGGCCATAAATAATGTTGCCATGTTTCTAAAGTCCGAACAAGAGCATATAATTCTTTATCATAAGTAGAATAATTCAGACTAGGCCCACTCAATTTTTCAAAAAAGTATGCAACAGGTTTGCCATCTTGTAATAACACACCTCCTAATCCAATTCCACTAGCATCACATTCAAGCTCAAAAGTCTTATTAAAATCAGGAAGTTGGAGTAAAGGAGCATGTGTCAACTTATCTTTCAATACCGTGAAGGCTTCTTCCCGTGCAAGACCCCAAACAAAAGGCACATCCTTCTTTGTAAGCTCATTGAGAGGTGCAGCAATGGTGCTGAAATCTCTCACAAAACGCCTATAGAAACCAGCGAGGCCAAGAAAACTCCTCACTTGTGTGACCGTTTTGGGCTGCGGCCAACTCTCAATAGCTTCAATCTTGGCTTTATCAACTTCAATTCCCTGTGGAGTAACAACATAACCAAGAAAAGACACTCGGTCGGTGCAAAAGGTGCACTTCCCAAGGTTACCAAACAAACGTGCATCACGTAGAGCAATAAAAACAGCACGTAAATGTTCCAAATGTTCCTCCAAAGATCTGCTATAAATCAATATGTCATCAAAGTAAACTATCACAAATCGTCCAATGAAAGCACGTAAAACTTCGTTCATTAATCTCATGAAAGTACAAGGTGCATTAGTTAACCCAAAAGGCATGACTAACCACTCATATAATCCAAACTTTGTTTTAAATGCTGTTTTCCATTCATCTCCCAATTTCATACGAATTTGATGGTATCCACTACGCAAATCAACTTTGGAGAATATTGTAGAGCCACTCAATTCATCAAGCATATCATCTAGCCTAGGAATAGGGTGACGATAACAAATAGTAATATTATTAATGCCTCTACAATCAACACACATACGTGATGTACCATCCTTTTTCGCACTAGAATAATAGGAACAGACAAGGACTAAGGGATTCGCGATATAACCTTTGTCGAGCAGCTCCTGTACTTGACGATAATCTCCTTCGTCTCCTCTGGATTGGTACGGTATGGTGCACGGTTGGGTAATGATGCACCGGAATTAAGTCAATTTGATGCTCAATCCCTCGAATAGGTGGTAATCCGGTGGCACGCCTTGTGGAAAGACGTCAAGAAACTCCTGCAAAATGTTAGTGACAGCAGGGGGAAAGAGGAAGGCACGCCCTCGAATGAAAATAATGCCTCTTTGCACACAAAAGCATAGCAAACAGATTTGCTAAAATCTAGCTCATCAATATCGATTTGGTGGCAAGTAAACATGCACTTTTCAATTTAATTTCGAAGCAACAAGAGATGGTTTATTGTTAGGCTTCATGTGTAGCTCAAATTCTTTTGCCACAATCTTATTTTCACTCTTATTTTCTCCTGTTTTGCTTTATTAGCTCTATTAATATCATCTTTCAAAATGGAATCAGAGTCATAGGAAGCAAAGTAATATTTTTATCCCTATGAACAAGAGTATACTGATTGTTTCTACCATGGTGTACATAATGTTTATCAAATTGCCATGGTCTACCAAGTAATAAGGAACATGCTTGCATAGGTACCACATCACAATCAACATAATCAGCATATGTAGAGATACTAAAATGCACACGAACAATGACGTGTTACCTTAACCTTGCCGCTGTTGTTGAACCATTGGATGTAGTAAGGATGTGGATGTGGTCTTGTGGTGAGAGATAGCTTCTCCACCATCTCCATGCTAGCCAAGTTGTTGCAGCTCCCTCCATCTATGATGACGCGAATAGAACGTTCCTTCACAACTCCCTATGTATGGAACAAATTATGCCTGTGATTTTTCTCAGCTTGTGTAACCTGCACACACAAAACACGTTGAGCAACTAAACATTCATACTGTCGGCATCTTGACAGCCATGTATTGTGTCTCATGATCGTAATCATCTCCACCGTGTTCCTCATGTGTAATAAGAGCCAAAGTCTCCTCATCATAGTCACTAGCGGACTCATACCCACCATCCTCAATAGCAATCATCACACGTTGAGATTTGCATTCTCTCGCAAAATGTCCTCTTCCCTTACAACGACGACAAATAATATCTCTTGTGTGCCCTGTTGACCCCATGGAAGAAGAAGAGCTCTGTGCAGGCCCGGAAGGTGTGCTCTTGGCAGATAGTGGTGGTTGTGCCTGCTTTCTTGTATCACGGTTGGAGGTGGCACCTGAAGGAGGTGATGGTGCGGTGGAAGTAGATGATGCACGTGGTGTCCATGATGAAGGTCGACCTGCGAGAAAAGTTAGTGCGGCGCCAATGCACGTCGATCCTGCACTTCACGTTCAGCTTTACAAGCAAGATGGAATAAACGAGTGATATTATTATAATCCTTATAGACTAGAATGGTCTGAATCTCTCTATTTAATCCACCCAGAAAACGTGCAAGCATAGCTTCATTCTCCTCAACAATACCACATCTAATCAAGCCAGTTTGTAATTCCTGATAATATTCTTCTACAGAATTTTTTCCTTGTCTTAATCGCTGCAACTTTTGAAGTAATTCACGTTGATAATATGGTGGAACCCAACGAGTACGCATAGCAGTTTTCAAAGCAGCCCAAGTAGCTGGAACAGGATATAATCTACAATGTTCAGACCACCAAACACATGCAAAGCTAGTGAAAGCACAAACAGCAGGAGGAACATGTCTCTCCTCAGGATATTGTAAACATGTAAATCGTTGTTCAGTTTCTAACTCCCAAGTAAGATATATATCAGGAACATATCTACCCTCAAATGGTGGAATATTCAATTTCAGTTTAGGGAGATGGTCATGATCTCGTACTGAGGGGAGCCCTAACATTGCCATTATTTGCATGTGGGCGACACGGTGGTTGTGGTGCTGGTGGTTGCACGTGGTTCGATGTTGATCAACCTCATCCTCATAATCGCCCACATACTCATCCTCCTCCTCGGTACCAGCAGCAGCAGAGGCAGGAGCCAAAGAAGCACAAACAGCAGAGCAATGCACCAGAATTTTGTCCTGGCTCAATAGGAACACGCTGAGCTCGTCCATACTGATTTGGAAGGAGGCGTAGTTGTTGTCGTTGCAGAGGTGCGATAGGTGCAGCCGGCGGTGGTTGTGGAAAACGCGCGAGCAATTCATCAAACTTGCTATCAAGCTTTGTTTCAAACGTCTTCTCAATGCCATCTATCTTCTCCATGGCGTCGTCAAATCTGTTTAGCACATCTTGCACCTGTCCACTCATCATTTGCTGAAATTTATCATGTAGCTGTTTGTTCGTCGAGTTCTCCCAATCAGTCTCATCGACTTGTGATCCTACCATGGTTAGCAGCAAATAGAAACACACAAGAATATGATCCTCTGAGACTACTAAGAAGTGGTGGTGGTGTATCACAAACCCGTCAAGCAAATCTCAAATTCTTACCAGTTCTTACCCAAAGAAGAAGTGATCGGCAACCGTTGTAGTCAAAACTCTCAAAGCTTGGATAGAGCGATTACGGGGAGAGTCCAACGCACGCCGTAGATGTATGTGGAGCTGGGAAGGCTTATAATATGGTAGCAAAAGGGTCAAGAATAATCAATTCAGAGATGCAAAGTTGAATAAACGCTCAACGACGAGTCTTGTGGTCTGGTCCTAGGCTAGACTGTGCTAGAGACGCGAGCCTAGAACACCAACAAAATCACGACGCGACACGTAAACAAGGAAGGAGCACACTCTGAATTTTTTTCTCTTTTTTTTTCTCTTTTTTTTTGCACTTTTTTTTTCTCTTTTTTTTTGCTCCGCAACAAAATTTTTTCGAAAAAGTCTACAAATGGTCTAAAAACTGCCTAGCCAGAATTTTTTTTGAAACTGGAACTAGTTTTCTTCTGCGGATGGTTCGGAAGTTGGGGAGTCCTCCGCTGTCACGACCCGGAGTATCGCGTGATCTGGAAATCGAGAACAATGCAACAATTACTGGACTCGGACTAGGACTGGTGGCGGAGATGAATCTGGTGGAACTCGGACTGGTGGCGGAGATGAATCTGGTGGAACTTGGATTGGTGTGATGGCGGCGGATATGTGGTGGCGTATATGGATTCGGATTGGCTGTGAATATGTGGTGGTGGTATATGGCGGCAGCGACGTGACAACCTCGTGAATGAACTCAAACTCTAAAAGACTAGACGCTAAGACCAGCAACTTGACACGACGATGCAACCGCAAATTCAACAAAGCAAATCTGAAAAAGATTATGCAAAGGCTCAGATTGGTTCGGATGGGATGAACTAACCCTAATTTTTTGGCTTTTCATGGACTATAGGTATGATGAATGACTCGATCTAAACTACGAAAAATCGTAAATCGATACCACTTGATAGAGGCAAAGGTGTCCCGTCTTTCGATGAGATGGTGGATTTCGCTTTGATCGAAGTCGACTTTGACGATCCGACTACTGAGCGTGCGAGGGCGTCGCGCCTTAGCAATCGCTAAACCAACTCCGAGAGGTTATTGACCCGCAGCGGAACACGATCAATCTAACCACGAGTGCATTTCCTGCGAGCAAGCGAAGAACAAGCAAGAAACTGAGATTGCAATCTGGATATTGCGAATATAAGATGAAAGCTTTATTGATCAAGGTGGGGTTACATGGCGCCTTTATGCAGTCGTTGAACACAAGCGAAATGCATAAAGTTGCAGCTATGGCGAACTTTTAATCTAAACAAAACCCCAAAGTCTAAGCGGTGCCCTAAGGGCTGTATATATGGAGGAAGAGGGGTGAATTTCGTGGCCCTTGGTGGAGGGTCGAAACTAACCCTATCTCTTGTTTCCCCACATACGGACTCTAAAATAGCCTATACTTATGTATTTCGAAATTACATGGGCTGGCCCAATAATAAGGTGACGCAGACACCTAGAAGAGCCTCTGGACGAAATTTATGAAGTGGCATCTTGTATATTTCGTCCAAGGCTTCATGCACTCATTATGGTGGCTTCAAAGTCCTGAAATCATCACTTGTAACTCCGTTCTTGTTCCCTTAGCATGAAGCCACCATAATGAGTGCATGAAGCCTTGGACGAAATATACAAGATGCCACTTCATAAATTTCGTCCAGAGGCTATTCTAGGTGTCACATCACCTTATTATTGGGCCAGCCCATGTAATTTCAAATACATAAGTATAGGCTATTTTAGAGTCCGTATGTGGGGAAACAAGAGATAGGGTTAGTTTCGACCCTCCACCAAGGGCCACGAAATTCACCCTCTTCCTCCATATATACAGCCCTTAGGGCACCATTTAGACTTTGGGTTTTGTTTAGATTAAAAGTTCGCCATAGCTGCAACTTCGCTGATTTCGCTTGTGTTCAACGACTGCACTAAGGCGCACAGTAACCCCCGCTGATCAATAAAGCTTTCATCTTATATTCGCAATATCCAGATTGCAATCTCAGCTTTTGCTTGTTCTTCGCTTGTCGCAGGAAATGCACCTCGTGGTCGTTGATCGTGTTCGCGTGGTCAATAACCTCTCGGAGTTGGTTTAGCGATTGCTAAGGCGCGACGTCCTCGCACGGTCGTAGTCGGATCGTCAAAGTCGACTTCCACCAAAGCGAAATCCACCATCTCATCGAAAGACGGGACACCTTTGCCTCTATCACGTGGACTAGTTTCTAGTGGATGTCCATCCACTTCAAACTAATCCGCTGTTCTTTCACCCAATGATATAATAATATCATCATCATCATATCATTAACAACTTATCATCATAATACATCATTGTCATATAACACCTCCTCAAGATCATCGTTTTCATCATTGACATCACATAACACCTCCTCAAGATCATCATTATCAACTCTAACACATTACCACATAATAAACATATTGTGCCTCATAGGACCTATTACATTCGATTAAGACCTACTACATTTTCTAAGGTAAAATAGCAAAAAACAAGATAGCCCCTGACTCTCCATTATGGAGAATGGAGATTAGCCTGTCTCCAATTATTGCCTTTCGCTGAATGTTACTTCCAAGAACCTCCTTGCGAATGTCCATACATTTCTTCCATTCTTTGATAAACATGTGTTCACGGGTTTTAGAAATCCGATATGCACAGGTGAGCTCCGTTGATTTACCTGGTAGTATGTTCAGAACTGAGAGGCAACCATGCAGAGACATCAGATGAGGCACACAATCCATCGATAGTTTCTGTTGAAAAACATAATAATAACTTCGTAGTTAGCAATGATGTACTAGTTTTAGAAGTATGCAAAAGATGCACGGATGTCGTAATAGTAAAAAATCTTACCAGGGTATCTCCAGAGAAGTTATCGTGGTTCAACACATGCACTAGTGGCACGTATTCACCATAATTTGGAGGAGTTCGATAATAGTCATTGTAATTCTCAAGAAGAGTACAAAATGCGATCAGATGATTTTTCTCCTTATACGTTAGTGGGTTTTATCTACCATCTTCCGCACAGTCTTTGAAGAATCAAAATAAGCTGTCAATGGAAATAAGCTATCAACTATTTTGAAATAAACAATATAAATTAGTTAATAACTATGTTTGAGAAACTCACATAGCGGTACAATCGGAAGCGTATCAACAAGGACCCAAATGTCCATATTGTCTTCCTCGATGTCAGGATCACCAAGATCCATGGTGATAATCATACCCTCATAAAAACCATACATTTTGCAAAGTGCTTCCCAATTTTGGCAACCAAAATGGGTTACGCTCTGAGCATTCCACAGATTTACTTCAAAATCCATATCATGATGGGTCCTTAGGTGTATTTTCTTTGTTTCAAAATTTTCATGGTCTTCAAAACCCATCCTCTCCAAGACATAGCGTCTTGCATGGCATGGGATAAGCTAGTCGAGTTGTAAAATATGAAAATTAGACGTTGAAATAGTTGAAGTCATGCTTAATTACGAAAAAAACACTTGTCGTTGTTGCGTACCGTTTCACAATCGAAGGTCTCCTTGAGCTTAATGCTGAAGCGCCGATCTTCGTCCACCGAACGAACTCTGTCGCACATACCTCGATCGTCGTGGCACCAGCTACACTCCCCGGAGACTATCGTCGTCCGAAAATCGACATTTCCTACAATCATAATTCAAAGATTAAACTTGTACATATTCTAGCACAAGTCATGCCAGAATTCACGAAAAAATCCGGCGTGGCCTTTGCTAAAAAAGGACATATCGAGCGCCTGCAATTTGCCAGAATGGAAATTAATCAACACACCGGCAAAACATAGGCCACTCGGAGATGTAAACTGAACATGAACGGCCACTTGGGCAACCACATATCCTATTTGAGCAACAACACAAGATATACAAGGATATTTGGCTGGTCTCACCTCGATGTCGGAGGGGGGTGACTAGGACGACAATGAGGGATGTCGGAGGGGTCGGTGGCGGGGGCGACGGTGGTCACTGAAACCATATAAGTTATCACTAATACATCCCTAACAATTGCTTAAACTAAAAATAACAACAAATATGACATGTTCAACTAGTTTTATTAATTCAACTAGTTCTTACTAAATATAAACTTACTATAATAAGAAAAAAACTAGTCCTTTCTAAAAATAAAGTAGTTCAACTAGTTATATTAATTATCTTACTAAAAATACATTAGTTCTATTAATTCAACTAGTTCAACTAGTTTATTAATTTACTTACTAAACTAGTTCAACTACAACTAAAGTAGTTCAACTACCACTACTACTACTAAAAATCTAGTACTAACTAAGCAACATCTAGTACTAGCTATGAACCCTAAATTAACATCTACTACTACTAAATCTAGTACTAACTAGTGGCAGGGGTGGGGCGCGACGGAGGTAGCTAGGGGCGGCGAGGTCGAGGCGGTGGGAGGAGGGCTACCATGGGAGGAGGAGGAGGGCGGCAGCAGCGTGAGGGAGGAGGGCAGCGCCGAGGAGGGAGGGTGGCCTTGAGCGGAGGGAGGATGTGCGAGGAGGAGGGAGGAGGGACGGAAGGAGGGGAGTACCTCGGCGGCGGACGGACGAAGGCGGCGGCGGCGGTGACGACGACGCACGAGTTCTGCTGGCGTAGAGTGAGAGTGTGAGGGAGAGGGCCGGTCGTGCGCGTGGGGATAAGGTAGGGATAGTTGTAGCGCGTTTGCCAAAAAGCGCTACAGCTAATCTGCATAGTAGTAGCGCTGTTTAGTATAAAGCGCTATTGCTATAACTAGCGGGGGGGGCGAGGTCATGGCAACTATAGCAGTAGCGCTGTATGCGGTGGACGCGCTACTGCTATTTTCCTGTCAGCAGCGTGTTTTTATAACACGCACTGCTGCTAAATAGCAGTAGCGTGGTATTTTGAAGAGCATTGCTGGTAAGATTCTGTGTATAGGCTTTTACCTATGTCTCCTAGTCAAGTGATAGCCGACAAGCAAGCCACCCATCGTGGAGAGAAGAGTGAGAAAGTGATCCACCAAAAAGTGAGTGAGAGCCACAAGCCAAACTTGAGCGCCTCTTCATCTAGAGAGAAATACCTCATACTATTTGCCACAAAAAGTGAGATGAGAGAAGTGTGTGAGAACCTATCGAGTGTGATGCACTTTGTCCTTGTGTGTAAGATGGGGAACCAAAAACTAACACCTCTCACGAGCTACCTTTAGTGTTTCAATATCTTTTGCAGGAATTCCAAGATGTTTTCCCCGATGAGCTACCTCCGGGTTTACCTCCTCTTCAAGGAATTCAGCATCGAATCGAACTCATCCCCAGAGCGCCACTTCCAAACAAAGCTCCATACCATGTCAACCCCGAAGAAACCAAGGAGATTCAACGGCAAGTACAACAACTCATCGACAACGGTCATGTACGTGAAAGCTTAAGCCCTTGTGCCGTTCCGGTTATACTTGTGCCTAAGCAAGATGGAATTTTCCGCTTGTGTTCCGATTGTAGACCTATAAATGCTATTACCGTTCGCTATAGGCATCCCATTCCTCGCTTAGATGATATGCTTGATGAACTTAGCGGAGCCAACTTTCTCTCAAAAATTGATCCTAAAAGTGGCTATTATCAAATCCGCATACAAGAGGGTGGTGAATGGAAAACTGCTTTCAAAACCAAATTTGGCTTATATGAGTGGTTAGTTATGACTATGGGTTTATCGGAGGCTCCCAGTATTTTCGTGCGTCTTATGCCTTATGTGCTTCGACCTTACATTGGAGTCTTTGTTTTGGTTTACTTTGAAGACATTCTTATTTTTAGCAAATCCATGAAAGAGCAAATTAATCATGTTAGGGCTATTTTGCAAACCCTTCGTAAGGAACGTCTTTATGCAAACTTGAAAAAATGCGCGTTTGGTGCTGACAAAGTGGTTTTCTTGTGTTTTGTTGTCTTTTCGAAGGGTGTCCATGTTTATGAATCTAAAATTGAAGCAATTAAAACTTGGCCCCAACCCACCAATTTGCAACAAGTGCTAGTTTTCTTGGTCTTGCGGGTTTTTATCGTCGCTTTGTGAAAGATTTTAGCACTATTGCCGCTCCTTTGCATGCCTTGAGTAATTAGAATGCTCCTTTTGTTTGGGGATCTTTGCAATCCACCGCTTTTGATGAGCACAAGTCTTTGCTTACTCATTCTCCGATTCTTGCTTTGCACAATTTTGCCAAAACTTTTGAGATTCATTGTGATGCAAGTGGTACCGGAATTGGCGGAGTTTTGATGCAAGAAAAACGGGCCATTGCATATTTTAGTGAAAAACTCTCCGGTGCTCAACTTAACTACCCCATCTATGAGAAAGAATTGTATGGTTTAGTGCGTGTGCTACATGTTTGGGAACATTATCTTAGACCTCATGAGTTTGTCATACATACCGATCATGAAACGCTTAAGTACTTAAAAGGTCAAACGAAGTTAAACAAGTGTCATGCGATATGGAGTGAATTTATTGAATCTTTCCCCTATGTGATCAAGTACATTAACGGTAAGGAAAATGTAGTTGCGGATGCACTTTCACGCATATGCATGCTTGTCACTAAACTTGAGTTGATTGTTATTGGTTTTGAGCACATAAAAGACTTGTATGCTAATGATCCATCTTTTGCTATTCCTTATGATAAGTGTTTGATGCATACTTCTTGGGAACAATATTATATCGAGGATGCTTATCTTATGAAAGCTAACAAACTATGCATTCCCGAGTCTTCTCTTCGATTGCTTCTTTTGCAAGAGGCTCATTGAGGCGGACTCATGGGACATTTTGGACGAGATAAGGCATTCGCCACGCCCTCCAAGAACTACTTTTGGCCCAAGATGTTTAGAGACGTCTCACGCTTCACCACCCGATGCTCTACCACATGTCGCAAAGCTAAGTCTAAAGCTCAACCTTGAGAAGACATTAGCATGGATTTTGTACTTGGTTTGCCTAGAACTCAAAATGGAAAGGATTCCGTGTTTGTTGTTGTGGACCAATTTTCTAAGATGGCACATTTCATTCCCTGCAACAAGATAGAGGATGCTTCACACATTGCAAATCTCTTTTGTAGGGAAATCTTGCGACTCCATGGAGTACCAAAGACAATCGTCTCCGATCGTGACGTCAAGTTCTTGAGTTACTTTTGGAAGACCCTATGCGCCAAGCTCGGAATCAAGCTCTTGTTCTCATCCGCATACCATCCTCAAATCGACGGCCAAACGGAGGTGACGAACCGGACTCTCTCCACTCTACTTTGCGTGTTGATCAAGAAGAACATCGAGGAGTGGGAAGCATGTCTACCCATCGCCGAGTACGCCTACAACCGTGCAAGACATTTGACTACCCGCAAGTCCCCTTTCGAGGTCGTCTACGGCTTCAACCCGTTGTCACCATTGGACGTTCTACCTCTTCCTCTACAAGAGCGCATCAACATGGATGCGAGTGCACGAGCAAGATACATCAAGAAGATGCATGAGGATACAAGGCACACCATCGAGCGCAAAGTACAACGACTAGCGACCAAGCTCAATGTCAACAAGCAACCCCTGATCTTCATCATTGGCGATCTCGTGTGGTACACCTTCGCAAGGACCGCTTCCCCAACGAACGCAAGTCCAAACTTCTCCCTCGAGCCGATGGACCCTTCAAGGTGCTAGCATGCTACAACGACAACGCCTACAAGATAGACCTACCACGAGACAAGTACAATTTGAGCGACATCTTCAACGTCAAGGACCTCGCGCCATACCATGGAGATGAAGCTTTTGATCCGAGGTCGGATCTTTCCCAAGGGGGGGGAGATGATGCGAAGCATCCCTTGCTCATCCCCATGGATGTACCTACATCTCCCTCAACACCACTTGGACCCATGACAAGAGCTAGAGCAAAGGCAATTGAAGATAAGGTGAACTCGCTCCTCTCCGAACTCCCTCTCTCTACTCACGAGACTTGGCTACTACCTCATATGGACACTCTGTGTGTGATCAGGTACTTGGAGGAGAGCCACGGGACAGCTACACCCAATGGCCAAGGTGGCAAGGACACGAAGCATGGACATCAAGAAGAAGAGCCATTTGGGAAGCTATAGGCACCGGACGACCGACCCCTGGGAGATGTTACAACTGAGAGAAGGAAGGCAGGACAGAGCTACAGGCCATGGACGACCGGCCCAGGCCGGACGTCCGACGACTCCCAGGCCACGGACGACTGACGCCCTCCGGACGTCCGGCAACTGGGCACCCGAGAGGAAATTAACGGAAATCCGAAGCCATCGGACGACAGGACGACCAGCACCCGAGCCGAAATTATGGAAGTCCAACATCTACGGACGTCCGGACCGTCCCGAAGCTCCGGACGACCGACGTCTTCCGGACGTTCGACACCTCAGTGACCGCAGCCACGGCCCGAAACCCTTGTACCACTTCACTTTGACCCCCATTTGCACTACGACTCTAGATAGGTCTCTCCCACCTTCAAGCTAGGGTTAGCATTGTGATAGCTCGTTTGAGATAGAGCATTGCTCATCTGTACCGGATCTACTCCACGTGAGGGACCATGCCTCTTCGGAGAAGATCCATCCGGATTCAAGGCCTCCATTCGGAGAAGACAATCAAGACCTCCTCACGGAGAAGAACGGTTACTCTTGTATCTTCCCTTGTTGACTTTGAATCTTGTGCTACCTTATGCTTTCGGTGATCTAGCCCTCGTGTGATCAATTACTTGTCGGTTGAGTGATTCTCTCGTTTCTCCACGTGATTTCCCTTGTGTTCTTTCACGCGTTCTTCGTGTTTCTCCGTAGGATCCACTCCAAACGTGAAAGATCGGCCCCATAGGGTTCCGCCCTGCATCACTCGCCATTATAGTGATTTTTCGCAAAAAAAAGAGGAGCGCAAAAAAAAGAAGGAAAAAGGGCGCAAAAAAAGAGCAAAAAAAAATTCCAGAGTGTGCTTTTCCCTTGTTTACGTGCAGCGCAGTGATTTTGTTAGTGTTCTATGCTCGCGTCTCTAGCACGGTCTAGCCTAGCACCAGCACAGTATCGTTGTTGAGCGTTTATTCAACTTTGCATCTCTGAATTCATTATTGCCGATCCTTTTTGCTACCATATTATAAGCCTTCTGTTGTAGGGTCAAACCCTAGGTGGGATCTTTTCACACTTGGAGGGGGAAAAGGAGGAAAAACTCTCAAGAAAACAAAGAACAAAGCTCTCAAACAAACCCAAATATCACATCCACTAGAGTAGCATACATGAGATCCACAAGATTACAAGATCAATCCAAGGATAATAGCACTAGGGTAAGGTTCTTCTCACTAGGTGAGGTCTTGCATCCAAAGAGAATCTTCTCCAAGAGGAGGGCTTGATCTCCAAGAGGAGCTTCTCCAAGTGGAGGTCTAGATCTCCTAAAGGAGGAAGATGGGCAAAGCCCTCTTTTGTGTTCTAATATCTTTGCTAACCCACAAATGACCTAGGAGATGCACTTATATAGTCTAGGGACGAAACATTGGGGAAAAGGGATACAGAGGACCAAAAAGTCCCCAGAGGAAGGGACCGGGCACCCGGGGTCAAATCGGCCGGGCACCCGGACCGGTCAGGGGCGCCGGCTGGTGGCAGGCCGGGCACCCGGGTTCCAAGGCACGGCCACCCGGGGCGGTGGCAGGTGGTTAGGCGAGGCAGTGGGCACCCGGGTTGATGGCCCGGCACCGGGTGGGATGGGCGCGCCTGGGCAGGCCGGGCACCGGGGTGGGCTGGCGAGGCCAGTGTGCAGGCGGGCACCGGGGCCTTGAGGCCGGGCACCCGGGGCCGGCTGGGGCGCTGCCCAGGCTGTGGCCGGGCACCCGGGGCCGGGGCAGTCGGGCACCCGTGGTGTCCAGGGCTGCGGACCTTTCTTCTCCTCGATCTCCTCTCCTCTCCCTTGCTCCATGGGTGCTCGAGACTCCGTCTTCTCCTTCTCATGATCATCTCCTTGGTATCCTAAAATTCATAACATGTCCTTGTGAGGTAGAACCCAATTCTCATGTGAATTCAAATGAAATTCGAAGAGGAGAGAGTCAACCTTGTTCTCGATGGCGCGTACACGTGCTCTTGTCTTTGGTCCACTCGGTGCTTGCGGTGGTGATGAGGTGTCGGTGCGAGTAGTCGAGGGATGCTCCGCATCACCTTCCCAGCTCCACATACATCTACGTCGTGCGTTTGACTCTCCCGGGTAATCGCTCTATCCATGTTTGGAGAGTTTTGACTACAACGTGATGTAGGGTGGTACCCTAATTCGTCGATCTTTCACGTTTGGAGGGGATCCTACGGAGGAAACACGAAGAGCACGCGGAAGCACGAGGGGAAACACGGGGAAAACGAGAGAGAATCACTCAACCAATAAGGAATCGATCACACAAGTGCTAGATCAACATACACACATGAGATCCACAAGATACATAGTCAACTAGGGTAAGGATACAAAGAAACCGTTCATCTCCAAGAGGAGGCCTTGATGTTCTTCCCTAGATAGGGGTCTTGAATCCGAGAGGATCTTCTCCGAAGAGGCCGCGGTCTCTCACGAGGAGGAGATCCGATAGATGAGCGTAGCTCTATCTCTAACTTGAGCTAAACCAACGCTAAGTCTCAAAGTGAGGAGGCGGAGTCCTATATATAGGCTAGGGGGCGAAGGGGTACATGGGCTCAGCCCAAGTCGCGCACACAGGCGGGGTCCGGATGATCCGGATGGTGGCCCAGATGATCCGGGTGTCGGGGGTCCGGATGATCCGGGCGACCGTCCGGATGATCCGGCTGCGTCGAGGGGCTTCTGTTGTCTTCGGCGCCGTTACCCGGATGATCCGGGGGAGGGTCCGGATGATCCGGCTGGACCCGGATGATCTGGACGGCGGTCCGGATGTCCGGCCTGTCTCCAACAGCCGCTCCGTCTTCTTCTTCTCCTTTCTACCGTCTTCTCTTCCATGCTTGGCCTTGGTCCTTGGATTCTCCTTGGTCATCTTGGTTGTACCTGAGTGTATACAAGGTCCATGCATGAGGTAGTAGCCGTGTCTCATATGCGGAAAGTGACGGTTCGAAGAGGAGTGAATTCACCTTGTGTCCAATGGCGTATGTTCGAGGTCTCGTCATATGTCCTCTTGGGGCTTGGAGAGTAGTCGGTGTGTACATGGGGATGAACGTGGGATGCTCCGCATCATATCCCCCCCCTTGGGAAAGATCCGACATCGGATCGTGATCCTCATCACCATGGAAACGGGTGGCGTGGACGGACTTGTAGTGGGACGTAGGTGAAGGTCTTGCGCAATCCAAGTACTCCAAGGTGTCTCCGGTATGTGGTACATGCAAAATGAGCAAACACAAAGTACACTTGGAAATACAATGGTTAGCGCACACAAAGTGTCCATTAATTAAACGTGAGTCCGTGCTTAGGGATAGTGCATGATAAAGCGCATGAAGCTTATCAAGATGATATAGAACGATATGCAAAGAATTTATGGGATAATTAGCATGGTGCACAAAGCGACAAATTCTACCATTGTGCAAAATGATGTCATAATGGGATGGTGCATCAAAAGCATGAACATGGCAATGGATGCTCAATATGTATATGTTATCATGCAATTGATGGTGGGCAATATGATCATGATGTATGAATATGCCATCAAGGAAGATCACAACAAATTTGCTAAGGAAGTGAACAAGCTCATATATCATGGATGACATGGGAATACAAGATGCAACAAGGCAATCACAATGTGAGTCAATCCATGCATAGGGTGCAAACTTGTGGTGAGTATGATATGTCCATCGAGCATGACATGTGTGAGCACAATCAACAAATATGAAGGTGTTGGTGTACCAAAGCTCGATGTCGAGGCATGAGTGGAGTGCCGAAGGTGCATCCAATAAGTGCAAGCGCTCCTCAATGTGAAGGTCCATGTAGCCAATCTCCAATGTCGCTCCTCCATTCACGAGATGTATCATGTAGACAACAAGAAGGAAACAACAATGAAAGAGTGACCCATCCAATATGCATATTTGAGGATTGCTCAAAGAGAAGGAGTTCACCTTTATGGGAATGTCGAAAATGTTGGTGTCGCACATCATGTATGCCTTCACATAACCAATATGTCGCATAACGGCATCGCCTTGTGAAACCTCCAAAATGAAAGAACATGACAAACACTCGGAAAAACAAATGAGGTTAGCGGAAATGCAAAACCTATCATTCGTGTGGTAAGATACCGAACAAGTGTATGCATCATGCTCATCATAAGAAAGTACAAGGGAGCATTTCAAAGTATGGAGGCATATGATGTAAGAACATCCAAATACAAGAGGCTCAATCAAACAAGCATGCATCACAAGTATAGTGTCCAAGTCTCTGAGATCAATAAGCATAGCAAGTTGGCACTCAATACAAGGTGATATGAGAGATGCAACTAATGGAGACAAGAGACAATGATCATGACAAATCAAGTGAGAGGCATGAGCATATATGTCATCAACCCAAGAAAGCAAGTAATAGTGGAACATGGGTGATGCAACATAGCAAGCAATCATAGTGATCAAGTCAAGCAAGCTAGTAGTGCGAAGATGCAACATACTAGAAGGAATCATGGCAAGCATGTCATGTGTGTAAATAGTGGGCATGAATAATTCACATGTCATAGCGCAAGCATGAAAGCAAGATATGAGTAAAATGTCATCAATGTAGTGGCGAGAGACCATATGTAAATAGCAATGGGGCATCATGACTTTCCCAACACAACAAGCATCAATAGTATGGGGCACATGATAAACATGGCAATAGCAACAAGGATCTCCACCAAGCATGCAAATACACAATGGGATATCATAATGGTTCATCATGGGTAAATGCAAGCAAGGGTAACAATTGCATGGCAAAGGCATAGAAGCAAGCATAGCATGCAAAGTGAACACGGTAAAATGAGAATAAGGTGACAAGTGGTAAATGGCCCATAGCCGTGTGAGAGCCAAGTAGAGGAGTTGCGGGTAGTCCTTGTGCGAAGGGGACGGTGGTGAGGATAGTCCACGGGATCCCAAAGCATCGTTACTCTCAAGAGCTCGTTTCGTCAACTCTTGGGATTGCGAGGTTGACGAGTATACATGAGTACCTACACAAAACAAAGACAAAGGGAAAATTGTGTGTGCGTGGTAGATGTACACATCATCCATCATGATGCGCATGTGCGTGTGTTTGTTAGCACAAAATAGCCAATGCTCAAATAAATGAGATGCGTGATATAGAAACATGTCATCCATCATGAGAGGTTTGTTATTATGTATCGCATAATGGAGACTCAAATTGTGTAATGCATCATGAGAAATATCTAGAGCATTGTTATTCATGGAATGCATAAGGTGTACACTATCACGGGAATCATGCAAAGTATGAAATGCATCAAGATCTCCTAATATGTATGAGGAAACTATGGGGGTCTCCTCATGAGCAAGAGTAGTAACATCACATGGAGAGTATTGACAACATCCAAAACAATGCATATTTGGGACAATGTGATCATGGCATGACATAGTAGATGAATTGCACAAATCATGTAAAGGAAGCATGGCAATATCATCACATGAAAAACAAAAGCCAATGACCATCATCTCGTCATCTATGCCATAAGTGCAAATGGGATTCATTTTAATGGGGCATGCATAGTTACTATGTTGAGATTGTAGGGATGCAATATGGGAGATCTCACTCATAGCATATGACAAGTTCAATGGATTGTCAAACATGAAGTGACCAATAGAATTTTCACATGATATCCTATGAAGCATAGCATCACAACTAGGCAACTCAACATGCTCATCATCATATTCATCATTAATAGGTAAGTCAAGGCATGAAGAAGTCTCACTAGCATGAAGCATGGAAATAGGTGGGTCAACATCATGGGAGCAATCATTGTCAAGAGCGTCCACTAGTGGGACAAGAGAAGCACCATCACCTATGTTACCATTGGAAGGTCGCTCATGTGTTGTAGGTGAGGTGTTGAAGATCATATCATTGTCATCTTCATCTTTATGGAACCATGTGGGGGGTGTATCATCGTCCACCATGGCCATCGTCGTCTCCATAGGAGGTATGGACTTATCAATGGTAGGCGTGTCGTCATGTAGGAGACCTAGCACCAAAGGAGAAAACACACAAGGAGTAGAGGGTAAGTCGTTAGAAATCATAGTGGCCTCACATGCCGTGTCAACTACCTCACTCTCTAAGTGTTGTGGCTCACTCACTCCCTCAAGGATGCTCTCGCTCATATGGTTGGTGGAGTCACTGAAATGGCGCTCAACCTCACATAGGATGTGTGGCATGCTCTCATGTGTGGGGCTAGTGGTGGTCACACTCATCCTCTCATAGGAAATGCTCTCAATGTCACGTATGGTGGAGTCACTCATGTCACTCATGGGATGGTGGCTCTCCTCACATGGCATTTGTGGCATATCGACATATGTGGGTGTAGGAGAGATGTTGGTGCAAATGTCTCCATGCTCAACTCCTATCGCCGTGGTCGAAGGGGATGGCCCTTGCTCGACCTTCTTGTCACCGTCTTGGTGTGGGAGGCCCATATGATGTGGCACCTCGTAGCTCGTCTCCATGACCGAAGGGAGTTTCCCATGCTCGGCCATCTTCCTTGGGGGGCTTCCGAAGATGGAAGTGTCGCCCTCACTCGTAGTTGGTCGCCTTGGACTTGATGAAGTCGATGTAGGCGTACTCGTGGGAAGTAGGCGAAGATGCCGTACATCCAAAGGGGAAGATGCCTTGAAAGCACTTGGCGAAGATGCCAAAGTGGTTGGTGCAGCCGTAGCGCCGTCTTGGTGGTGGTCGTCTCGCGGTCTTCTTTTGTGCTCTTGAAGCTTGGACTTGGCATGAAGTAGGTCTTGTTGGGACTTGTGCATTTGCGCTTGTGGAGCATCTTCATGATGATGATGTCGTTGTCGTGCTTGAGCTCGTAGTAGATGTCGTCCGTCGTCGTCGTGCACATGTTGCTTGGAGGTGACTTGGCCTTCATGACGATGTAGATCGTGAACGTGATGATGATCGCCATGTAGATGTGGACGAGGACGATTTTCACTTGCATCTTTTTCGCGCTCCGAAGACTTGTGGCTTGACCGTCGTCGTCTTGAGGATGATGAAGTGGAAGAAGACTTGATCAAAGCTCTAATCTCCTCCATCCTTGCATCTTGCTCCTCTTTATGTGCGGCAAGCTTCTTGTCGATGTAGTCCCTTTTCCTTGCTTCGGAGTGACGAATGTCGATGGAGATGTTCTCGATGCGCTCTCGCAATCTTGATTGTCGCCTTGCATTTCTCGTTGTAGATCAAGATAGACGCTTTGGAGATGTAGTTGTTCACGCCGTCGTTGTTGTCGTGACCGGAGAGGAATGCCTTGCCTATCCATCACAAGACTCCAAAGAAATATGAGTGGGAGAAAGAGAAGAACGATACCAATGTACCTTTGACCAAAGTTGAAGATGAATCAAGTTCACTCAAATGTGGACAATGAAATAGCACTATTGGTACCAATCCTTGTCGGTTCTCACACGTACACAAGTAAATCTTATAGTGGAGCTCGGTGAGGATAGTGGCACAAAAATTTAATGCAAAATGTTAGCAAGAGTCAATAATGTTGAAAAAGATTCACAAATTCGCAAGTGAGACAAATGGACCAATAGCAAAGAATGGCACACGGAAACACACACACGGATAGATAAATGGGGTCGTGCAACCAAGGAATGAGCTCAAAATGTGGAATCCACCAAAACACTCGTGTTGCACAACTCAAGAGAGACGCTAGCACGATTGCTCAATAGGCGGATACGACACTTGTGCACAACCTATAAGATGCGAAATGGATAAACTTTCTATCCCAAGTATGCTATATATGTATGGTTCCTAGTGTTTCTCTCAAGCATGATATCATATGATGTAGATTTGACAATCTTATATGCAATGTGGTATCATGCTATGGCACTTGCTTAAAAGCTTTATTTTTTTTTCTATGGCCAATTTGCACAATGCACAAAACAAGATAGCAATTGTGTATATGCGGGAACGATATTGTGACACAATGGATGATATGATACCAATATGATATGGTATGTATGCAATGGAATGGCGGATCACTAATGTGCACAAGTAACGTTGCTGGCAATACTCAAATGGCTAGTCTCGATAGGTAAGTGACACAAAATGGGCTAGGGGTTAACAATGCAATTTGCAAGGGGATATACAATGGTGTCGTCGAGGTTACCGTCCTTTGCGATGATGAGTGGCGGTGTTCTTGGTGTAGATACCAAGATGATGGAGACTCGTCCCTAAGTAGCCGAAACACCTTAGGAGACGGAAAAACCGCAAACTCAAAATCTCAAATGACAAATGTCAAAAAGGTGGTAGCGGAAAGCGGTGGTGGTGTTGCACTAGGCAATGCGGACGGAATGATGGGCTATACACGAGTCGGAGTTGAAGTTGCCGTCCCTAAGTAGCCGAAACACCTTAGGAGACACAAGCCACAACTCGAAAAAGCTCAAACAACAATTGGGTTAAGTTGGGGTTGTCGGAAGTATATGGTCGGAAGGTTATGTGGAAGTGATGGTGGTGGTGGTTGATGAAGAAGCAACCGTCCCTAAGTAGCCGAAACACCTTAGGAGACTCAAGTCACTACTCAAACAACCTCAAATGCTATGGGGAACAAAATGGGTTAGGTTGCGGAAGTCGGTGGAGGTAATGCGGATGATATGGTGGAGGGCCTAGGCAAAGATGCCAAAATTCCGAAAAGTTGATGGTGTCAAATGATGTTGGTGGTATTTTTGTGGGATAGGGGATGTCAATAGGTTCAAAACGAGCTAAAGAATGTCAAAATTGGACTCCGGATGAATTAGTTATGGCCAAAACAAAAATCTGTCAGTGTCAGTTTCAGGGTTAACCGGACATCCGGGAGGAGGTCCGGATGATCCGGGCTAGATCCGGATGATCTGGGAGGAAATCCGGAAGATCCGGGTTCGTCAGCTCCGGTTCGGGAATTTGGGCGTGTGGGGTATCCGGACGTCCGGGGGGGCGTCCAGCTGATCCGGGGGATGTCCGGATGATCCGGGAGAAGGTCCGGATGATCCGGGCAAGTCAATCCGCTCGGGATTTGCTCTCGGGGACGAATTTTTGGGCGGAAATGGATAATTTTCGGGGCAAAATTTGAGGGATTTCGTGGATGGAAGGTGGGGAAATTTGGGGAGATGCTAGATCCACTTGAAACCAAGCAAATCCATGGATCAAAATCAACAAAACATCATCAAACCAACAAATCACAAAAAAAATTGGGGCTATTTTTGGTGGGGATTTTCGGATTTAGGACGAAAACAACAAAATCAAGCTAGAAAAAGAGGGGTAGGGGCTCCAAAAACGTGATCAACGTGGCTCATGATACCATATGATGTAGGGTGGAACCCTAATTCGTCGATCTTTCACATTGGGAGGGGATCCTACGGAGGAAACACGAAGAACACGCGGAAGCACGAGGGGAAACACGGGGAAAACGAGAGAGAATCACTCAACCAACAAGGAATCGATCACACAAGTGCTAGATCAACATACACACATGAGATCCACAAGATACATAGTCAACTAGGGTACGGATACAAAGAAATCGTTCATCTCCAAGAGGAGGCCTTGATGTTCTTCCCTAGATAGGGGTCTTGAATCCGAGAGGATCTTCTCCGAAGAGGCCGCGGTCTCTCACGAGGACGAGATCCGATAGAGGCGGCGGTCCGGATGTCCGGCCTGTCTCCAACAGCCGCTCCGTCTTCTTCTTCTCCTTTCTTCCGTCTTCTCTTCCATGCTTGGCCTTGGTCCTTGGATTCTCCTTGGTCATCTTGGTTGTACGTGAGTGTATACAAGGTCCATGCATGAGGTAGTAGCCGTGTCTCATATGCGGAAAGTGACGGTTCGAAGAGGAGTGAATTCAGCTTGTGTCCAATGGCGTATGTTCGAGCTCTCGTCATATGTCCTCTTGGGGCTTGGAGAGTAGTCGGAGTGTACATGGGGATGAACGTGGGATGCTCCGCATCACAACGGTTGCCGATCATCACCTGGTCCTGGGTAAGAACTGGTAAGAATTTGAGATTCACTTGACGGATTTGTGACACTCCACCACCACCATTGATGAGGACATGACTACCTTGGATAAGACCAAAAATATTGCATACATGCATATTGGTCAGGTGATTTCTAGTGCAAACTATTCAATAATCTATTTATGTTATCCAGAACAAAAATACTTCACACATTTTTGTGTTTTATCTAATTGCAGGTGTATGGGACATTTGTACAATCCACATATGAAGATAAGGGAAAAGGAGAAGTTTAGGTGCTGTTCAAAAAGTCCTCTCACGTCACTTTTGGGCCAAGAGAAGATAGAGTCCAAGTCTCTCATGTTCTGGATTCAGATTCGGACTGCACAGACATACCTGACTCAAAACGCCAACAACTTTTTAATATAGACTCTGAATTGGGTGATTCTTTTTTTGTTGGAAAGTAGATTTCATGCTCTTTCCAACCAATTGGAATCACCTTAAAATCCGTCAGGAGCATTGAGTTATGGACGAAACAATCTGACGCTGCACCAGAATCCAGTCAAACTACAAGTTGATAGAGGCAAAGGTGTCTCGTCTTTCGATGAGATGATGGATATCGCTTTGGTGGAAGTCGACTTTGACGATCCGACTACGAACGTGCGAGGACGTCGCGCTTTAGCAATCGCTAAACCAACTCCGAGAGGTTATTGACCACGCCGGAGCACGATCTACCTGACCACGAGGGTCTGTTTCCTGCGAGCAAACGAAGAACAAGCAAGAAACTGAGATTGCAATCTGGATATTGCGAATATAAGATGAAACCTTTATTGATCAAGGTGGGGTTCTATGACGCCTTTGTCTGGTCGTTGAACACAAACGAAGTACGCGAAGTTGCTGCTATGGCGAACTTTAATCTAAACAAAACCCAAAGTCTAAACGGTGCCCTAAGGGCTGTATATATGGATGAAGAGGGGGTGAATTTCGTGGCCCTTTGTGGAGGGTCCGAAACTAACCCTATCTCTTGTTTCCCCACACATACGTACTCTAAAAATAGCCTATACTTAGGTATTTCGAAATTACATGGGCCTGGCCCAATAATAAGGTGACGCAGCACCTAGAATAGCCTTTGGACGAAATTTATGTAGTGGCATCTTGTATATTTCGTCCAAGGCTTCATGCACTCATTATGGTGGCTTCAAAGTCCTGAAATCACCACTGGTAACTCCGTTCTTGTTCCCCTTGAGCATGCCATCATCTCCATGCTTGTTCTTGCTCCAATGTTCATCTATCTCCAAGCTAGGCCCTTTATTTGTAAGCAAAACATATGTATCCAATTTAGGCAGCATCATATTCTCATGAACATTAGAATCATTACCAAGAAATGAAAGTACCTGGTAATTTAGTTGGCGTCTTGAGCTCTAGTAATTGGTCCAAGATGTATAGCAGCAGGGGCTGTGGGTGTAACAATGGTATTGATGTCCTCATCATCCTCCCCTTCTTGAAATGAAGTCGTCCTCGACGGAAGTTCATCTTCCTCACCCAAATAAGGCTTCAAATCTGCAATGTTAAAAGTGGGACTAACCCCAAAATCTGTAGGCAGCTCAAGTTTATATGCATTATCATTTATTTTCTCCAACACCTTAAAGGGACCATCAACACGTGGCATTTGCTTTGATTTGCGCAAATCAGGAAATCTATCCTTACGCAAATGTAACCAAACAAGATCTCCGGTGCAAACACAACATGTTTTCTACCCTTATCTCCAAAGAAGTTTATATTTAGCATTCATACGCTCAATGTTTTCTTTAGTTAACTCATGCATTTTAAAATCAATTCAGCACGTTGTTTAGCATCAAAATTAACCTTCTCCGAAGATGGAAGAGGCAACAAATCAATAGGTACACGAGGTAGGAAACCATACACAGCTTCAAAAGGGAACATCTTAGTAGTAGAATGCAATGAACGATTATAAGCAAATTCAATATGAGGCAAGCATTCCTCCCACATTTTCTTATTATTCTTCAAAACAGCCCTAAGCATAGTAGACAATGTTCTATTGACTACTTCAGTTTTTCCATCAGTTTGGGGGTGACAAGTAGTACTAAAATGCAGTTTAGTCCCCAACTTAGCCCATAAACATCTCCAAAAGTGGCTAAGAAATTTAGTATCATGATCTGAAACAATATTATTTGGCACACCATGCAAGCGAATAATTTCACGAAAGAACAAATCAGCAACATTAACAACATCATCGCTTTTATGACATGGTATAAAGTGTGCCATTTTCGAGAATCTATCCACGACAACAAATATCCTATCCCTCCCCTTCTTTGTTTTAGGTTTACCTAAAACAAAGTCCATAGATATATCCTCCCAAGGAACACTAGGTACAGGCAAAGGCATATATAAGCCATGAGGATTGAGTCGTGACTTAGCTTTTTGACATGTAGTGCAGCGAGCAATAAAACGCTCAACATCCCGTCTCATCTTTGGCCAAAAGAAATGTGTAGCAAGTACGTCCTCCGTCTTTTTCACGCCAAAGTGTCCCATTAGTCCTCCTCCATGCGCCTCCTGCAACAACAAAAGACGAACGGAGCTAGCTGGAATGCATAGCTTGTTAGCACGGAACACAAATCCATCATTGACGACAAACTTGTTCCATGTTCTTCCATCTTTACAATTCTGCAATACATCTTTAAAATCAGCATCATGCACATATTGACCTTTGATGGTCTCCAAACCAATATTTTGAAGTCAAGTTGTGAAAGCATAGTATAGCAACGAGACAATGCATCAACAATAACATTTTCTTTACCCTTCTTGTGTTTAATGACATAAGGAAAAGTCTCAATGAATTCAACCCATTTAGCATGTCTACGATTCAGTTTAGCTTGACTTTTAATATGTTTCAAAGATTCATGATCAGAATGTATAACAAATTCTTTGGGCCATAAATAATGTTGCCATGTTTCTAATGTCCCAACAAGAGCATATAATTCTTTATCATAAGTAGAATAATTCAGACTAGGCCCACTTAATTTTTCGAAAAAGTATGCAACAGGTTTGCCATCTTGTAATAACACACCTCCTAATCCAATTCCACTAGCATCACATTCAAGCTCAAAAGTCTTATTAAAATCAGGAAGTTGGAGTAAAGGAGCATGTGTCAACTTATCTTTCAATACCGTGAAGGCTTCTTCCCATGCGGTACCCCAAACAAAAGGCACATCCTTCTTTGTAAGCTCATCGAGAGGTGCAGCAATGGTGCTGAAATCTCTCACAAACGCCTATAGAAACCAGCGAGGCCAAGAAAACTCCTCACTTGTGTGACCGTTTTGGGCTGCGGCCAACTCTCAATAGCTTCAATCTTGGCTTTATCAACTTCAATTCCCTGTGGAGTAACAACATAACCAAGAAAAGACACTCGGTCGGTGCAAAAGGTGCACTTCCCAAGGTTACCAAACAAACGTGCATCACGTAGAGCAATAAAAACAGCACGTAAATGTTCCAAATGTTCCTCCAAAGATCTGCTATAAATCAATATGTCATCAAAGTAAACTACCACAAATTGTCCAATGAAAGCACGTAAAACTTCGTTCATTAATCTCATGAAAGTACTAGGTGCATTAGGTAACCCAAAAGGAATGACTAACCATTCGTATAATCCAAACTTAGTTTTAAATGTTGTTTTCCATTCATCCCCCAATTTCATACGAATTTGATGGTATCCACTACGCAAATCAACTTTGGAGAATATTATAGAGCCACTCAATACATCAAGCATATCATCCAGCCTAGGAATAGGATGACGATAACGAATAGTAATATTATTAATGCCTCTACAATCAACACACATACGCGATGTACCGTCCTTTTTTGGCACTAGAATAATAGGAACAGCACAAGGACTAAGGGATTCACGTATATAACCTTTGTCGAGCAGCTCTTGTACTTGACGATAATCTCCTTCGTCTCCTCCGGATTGGTACGGTATGGCGCACGGTTTGGCGATGAAGGACCGGAATTAAGTCAATCGATGCTCAATCCCTCGAATAGGCGGTAATCCGGTGGCACGCCTTGTGGAAAGACGTCAGCGAACTCCCGCAAAATGTTAGTGACAGCAGGAGGCAAAGAGGAAGGCACGTCCTCGAATGAAAATAATGCCTCTTTGCACACAAAAGCATAACAAACAGATTTGCTGAAATCTAGCTCATCAATATCAGATTTGGTGGCAAATAGACATGCACTTTTCAATTTTATTTCGTAGCAACACTAGATGGTTTATTATTAGGCTTCATTTGTTGCTCAAATTCTTTTGCCACAATCTGATTTTCGCTCTTATTCTTCTCTGTTTTGCTTTATTAGCTCTATTAATATCATCTTTCAAAATAGAATCAGGAGTCATAGGAAGCAAAGTAATATTTTTATCCTTATGAACAAGAGTATACTGATTGTTTCTACCATGGTGTACAGAATTTTTATCAAATTGACATGGTCTACCAAGTAATAAGGAACATGCTTGCATAGGTACCACATCACAATCAACATAATCAGCATATGTAGAGATACTAAAATGCACACGAACAGTACGTGTTACCTTAACCTTGCCGCTGTTGTTGAACCATTGGATGTAGTAAGGATGTGGATGTGGTCTTGTGGTGAGAGAAAGCTTCTCCACCATCTCCATGCTAGCCAAGTTGTTGCAGCTCCCTCCATCTATGATGACGCGCACGTAACGTTCCTTCACAACTCCCTTGGTATGGAACAAATTGTGCCTCTGATTTTGCTCAGCTTGTGTGACCTGCACACTCAAAACACGTTGAGCAACTAAACATTCATACCGTCGGCGTCTTCAGAGCCATGTATTGCGTCTCATGATCGTAATCATCTCCACCGTGTTCTTCACGTGTAATAAGAGCCAACGTCTCCTCATCATAGTCACTAGCGGAGTCATACCCACCATCCTCAGTAGCAATCATCACACGCTGAGATTTGCATTCTCTCGCATAATGACCTCTTCCCTTACAAAGACGACAAATAATATCACTTGGTGTGCCCAGTTGATGCCATGGAAGAAGAAGAGCTCTGTAGGCCCGGCAGGTGCGCTCTTGGCAGATAGTGGAGGTTGTGCCTGCTTTCTTGTATCACGGCTGGAGGTAGCAGCTGATGGAGGTGCTGTTGTAGTGGAAGTAGAGGATGCACGTGGTGTGCATGATGAAAGTCGACCTGCAGAAAAGTTAGTTCGCGCCAATGCTTGTCAATCCTGCACTTCACGTTCAGCTTTACAAGCAAGATGGAATAAACGAGTGATATTAGTATACTCCTTATACTCTAGAATGGTCTGAATC
Source organism: Aegilops speltoides (assembly GCA_021437245.1). Taxonomy (NCBI): domain Eukaryota; kingdom Viridiplantae; phylum Streptophyta; class Magnoliopsida; order Poales; family Poaceae; genus Aegilops; species Aegilops speltoides. The sequence goes on from CM038147.1 coordinate 299,264,084, forward strand.
TCTCTATTTAATCCACCTATAAAACGTGCAAGCATAGCTTCATTCTCCTCAACAATACCACATCTAATCATGCCAGTTTGTAATTCCTGATAATATTCTTCTACAGAATTTTTTCCTTGTCTTAAACGCTGCAATTTTTGAAGCAATTCACGTTGATAATATGGCGGAACCCAACGAGTACGCATAGTAGTTTTCAAAGCAGCCCAAGTAGCGGGAATAGGATATAATCTACAATGTTCAGACCACCATACACATGAAAAACTAGTGAAAGCACAAACAGCAGCAGCAACCCGTCTCTCCTCGGGATATTCTAAACATGTAAAACGTTGTTCAGTTTCTAACTCCCAAGTAAGATATATATCAGGAACATATCTACCCTCAAATGGTGGAATATTCAATTTCAGTTTAGGAATATGGACATCATCTCGCACTGAGGTGGTGGTGCAGGCCTACCATTACGAATATATACCGAGGTCGACCTGCTGGTGGTGGTGCTGGTGGCTGCACGTAGTTCGATGTTGATCAACCTCATCCTCATAATCGCCTCGCATACTCGTCATCCTCCTCGGTACCAAAGCAGTATGTAGCAGGAGCCAAAGAAGCACCAACAGCGATGGCAGCGGCACCAGAATTTTGTCCCGCTCAATAGGAACACGCTGATCTCATCCATACTTGATTCGGAAGGGCGTAGTTGTTGTTGTTGCAGAGGTGCGATAGGTGCAGCCGGCGGTGGTTGTGAAAAACGCGAGCAATTCATTAAACTTGCTATCAAGCTTTGTTTCAAACGTCTTCTCAATGCCATCTATCTTCTCCATGGCCTCGTCAAATCTGTTTAGCACATCTTGCACCTGTCCACTCATCATTTGCTGAAATTTATCATGTAGCTGTTTGTTCGTCAGGTTCTCCCAATCAGTCTCATCGGCTTGTGATCCTACCATGGTTAGCAGCAAATAGAAACACAATATGATCCTACAGACTACAAGGAAGTGGTGGTGGTGTATCACAAACCCGTCAAGCAAATCTCAAATTCTTACCAGTTCTTACCCAGCAGCAGGTGGTGATCGGCAACCGTTGTAGTCAAAACTCTCAAAGCTTGGCTATAGCGATTACCAGGGAGAATCAAACGCACGACGTAGATGTATGTGGAGCTGGGAAGGCTTATAATATGGTAGCAAAAATGGTCACCAATAATCAATTCAGAGATGCAAAGTTGAATAAACGCTCAACGACGCAGATCTTGTCTGGTCCTAGGCTAGACCGTGCTAGAGACGCGAGCCTAGAACACTAACAAAATCACGGCGCTGCACGTAAACAAGGGAAAAGCACACTCTGGAATTTTTTTTCGCTCTTTTTTTTTCTTTGCGCTGCTTTTTTTTGCGCTGCTTTTTTTTTGCAAAAAATCACTATAATGGCGAGTGTCTCAAAACTCTTCCCAGGTCAAACTAACAGGATGGGCACAAAATTTTTTCGACCAATTTTTTTCTCGACTACCGGACCCAAAACTGAAACGGGTCAAAAACTTTCTATAACGGCAATCGCTCAATACGCTTAGAAACACGTAAAAATAGGATAGCCAGAAAGTTTTTTGTCCAAAGGCGTTTTGGAAAATTTTGGGCCTAAACGGAGGTTGGTTTCGGACTCTTTTTTTGAAACCAACCTCTTCTACGGACGGCAAAAGATTGCTGGAATCAAACCTACTCGCACAAGGAAACACGAATCGGAAATTAGATGGATCCCAAAACAAACCTAATATGTAAGGAACTCGGATTGGTGGTGGATATATGGTGGTAGGATATGGCAGCGGTGGTGGTATATGATAGCGGTGGTGGTATATGGATACGGATTCAAAGCGAAGGCGGATAAGCGGTGGTGGTAGATGGCAGGGCGATGATGATGGTGCGGCGCGGCGTGACAACTTATGACCGTAACTCAAACTCTAAAAGACTAGACTCTAAGACCAAGAACTAGACACGACGATGCAACCGCAAATTCAACAACGCAAATTCGAAAAGATTATGCAAAGGCTCAGATTGGTTCGGATATGATGAACTAACCCTAATTTTTTTATGGCTTTTTCGTGGACTGTAGGTATGAAGAACAGACTCGATCTAAACTACGAAAAACTGTAAAATCTCACCGAGCAACCTGGAAATCTGATACCACTTGATAGAGGCAAAGGTGTCCCGTCTTTCGATGAGATGATGGATATCGCTTTGGTGGAAGTCGACTTTGACGATCCGACTACGAACATGCGAGGACGTCGCGCCTTAGCAATCGCTAAACCAACTCCGAGAGGTTATTGACCACGCCGGAGCACGATAAACCTGACCACGAGGGTCTGTTTCCTGCGAGCAAACGAAGAACAAGCAAGAAACTGAGATTGCAATCTGGATATTGCGAATATAAGATGAAAGCTTTATTGATCAAGGTGGGGTTCTGTGACGCCTTTGTCTGGTCGTTGAACACAAACGAAGTACGCGAAGTTGCTGCTATGGCGAACTTTAATCTAAACAAAACCCAAAGTCTAAACGGTGCCCTAAGGGCTGTATATATGGAGGAAGAGGGGGTGAATATTGCGGCCCTAGGTGGAGGGTCCGAAACTAACCCTATCTCTTGTTTCCCCACACATACGGACTCTAAAAATAGCCTATACTTAGGTATTTCGAAATTACATGGGCCTGGCCCAATAATAAGGTGACGCAGCACCTAGAATAGCCTTTGGACGAATTTTATGTAGTGGCATCTTGTATATTTCGTCCAAGGCTTCATGCACTCATTATGGTGGCTTCAAAGTCCTGAAATCATCACTGGTAACTCCGTTCTTGTTCCCCTTGCGCATGCCATCATCTCCATGCTTGTTCTTGCTCCAATGTTCATCCTTCTCCAAGCTAGGCCCTTCATTTGTAAGCAAAATGATGAAAGGTGGAACTCTATAGCGTCGATCTTTCACGTTTGGAGCGGGATCCCTCGAAGAACACGATGAACACGGGGAAGAACGGGGAGAAATCACAAGGGGAAACACTCAAGAACAAGTCCAAATCACACATCCACTAGACAATCAAACACACAAGATCCACAAGGTACATGAACAACAAAGGGAAAGATACAAGGTACGGTTCGTCACCAAGAGGAGGTCTTGATGATATCCTAGATAGATCTTCCCACAGGGGGGTCTTGATGATATCCCGCAGGATCTTCTCACATGGAGGTCTTGAACTCCATGGGAGTGGTAGTCTCTCTCTCTCAAGAGTAGAGGTAGGAGCAAAGCTCACCTAAGAATGATGATGCGGAGCATCCTTCCATCATCCCCATGGACTCTACATCAACACCTACAACACCACAAGGACCGATGACTCGAGCACGTGCAAGAGCTCTTGAAACCGAGGTGACATCAATCCTCTCACAACTCTCCTTCGATTCACATGAGACATGGTTACTACCTCAAACGGAAACTCTATGCATACTCAGGCACCAAGGAGTCGACCATGAAGAGGCTAGGAAGCAAGGAGAATCGGAAGCGGAAGACATACGTTAAGACGGAGAGGAGAAAGCAACAAGTACCGTGGAGGCCGGACGATCCGGACAGAGGTCTCGACGATCCGGACACAGCCCGATGATCCGGACGCCGCTACGAACGATCCGCTAACTCCACCGAAGGCAACAGAACCTCCACGCTGAAGCCGGATCATCCGGACCCAGCCGGATCATCCGGACCCGCCGACGTCCGGACCCCTAACCGGACATCCGGCCCTGCGCCGTCACCAGCAGAGCACCCGGACCATCCGGGCCCCCACCCGGATCATCCGGACCAGCCCGGATCATCCGGACCGTCGCCCGGATCGTCCGGCCAGCGCCTGCGCGCGCGTGTTGGGCTGAGCCCATGTACCCCTTCGCCCCAGACTCTATATATAGGACACCCTCTCCTCACTTTGAGACTTAGCATTGGATTAGCTCATACTTGTGTGTGAGAGCCTTTGCTCATCCACCGGTACTTCTCCACGGAGATCAGGACCTCCGTCTAGGAGAAGATCCATCGGATTCAAGACCCCTCTAAGGGAAGATCCCCTCGTGGATTCAAGACCTCCTCCGGGAGAAGAACGGCTACCTTTGTATCTTTCCTTTGTTGATTTTGGACCATGTATCACTCGTGCTTCGATGATCTAGACCTTGTGTGATTGATCTCTTGTCGGTTGAGTGTCTCTCTTGTTCTTCCCCGTGATTTCCTCTCGTTCTTCCGCGCGTTCTTCGTGTTCCCTCCGTAGGATCCCCACCAAACGTGAAAGATCGACGAATTAGGGTTCCACCCTACATCATATGGTATCTTGAGCCACGTTGATCACGTTTTTGGAGCCCCGTGATTTCTAGCTTGATTTTGTTGTTTTCGTCCTAAAAACACGAAAATCCCAACAAAAACCCCCCAAATTTTTTTCTGATTTGTTAGTTTTGATGATGTTTTGTTGTTTTTGATCCATGGATTCGGTGTGTAACTCGTGGATCTTGTGTTTCCCCACCTTCTCCCCCTCGAAATCCACCCAAAATCCCCGAAATCATCAATTTCCACCCCATTTTCGTGTTCTTCCCGAGCAGTTCCCGTGCGTGGTTGACCTGCCCGGATCATCCGGACCAAGTCCCGGATCATCCGGACTCGCCCGGATCATCCGGCTCCTGGCCCGGATCATCCGGCTCCTCTGCCAAAACTGCAGATTCTGCAGCCCACATCCACCACCACCACCATCCACTCACATATATACCTTCCCCGCCCTATCCACCACCATTTCCACTTGCCAAACCCCAAGACTCAACCTCCGTACTACCATTCAATTTTGAGTTCGACAATTTGAGTGAGATTTCCGTGTCCTTTTGTGTTTCGGCTATCTAGGCGCGGTGTGACATCAACAACAAACGCTCATTTTGGTCGGCTACTCATCTTCGCTACGGACGGTAACATCGACGACATCTTTGTCATACCTTGCAATTGCATTGATAACCATCATATACCATCTTTTGCGTTGCTTACCCACCGAGACTAGCCTTTGAGTATTGCCGGCAACGTGACTTGTGCACATTAGTTGCATACACCATATCATACATACAATTGAGGTGCATATCTCGGAATCAACTTGTGTGTCACAAAGTTGTCATCGCATACACAATTGCTATCTTAGTTCGTCAAGTTTGCATAAGAAAAGAGCTCAAAAGAGAAAGAGCCACTCAAGCTTTTAAGCAAAGAGGAAAGATAAGCAAAGAGCATATAGGCAACAAGCATAGCATCATACAACATTAAGATTGTCATATAAGATCATCTTGGATCATTGCACCGATACACCATACATATAGCATACGTGGGATAGAGATCGTTGCATTTTTGCCTAGTAGGTTGTGCACAAGCTCCGTATCCGCCTATTGTGCAATCGTGCTAGCGTCTCTCTAGTATTGTGCAACAAGAGCATTTTCGTGGATTCCACATTTTGGCTCAATTTTGGTTTGCACAATCCCATTTATCTATTTGCGTGTGTGTTTCCGTGTACCAATACTTGCTTGGTCTACTTGTTGCATATGCGAATTTGCGAATCTTCTTCAACATTTTTGAGTCAAGCTAACGATTGCAATCAATTTTGTGCCACCATCCTAATCAAGCTCCACCAAAAGCTTTTACTTGTGTAGGTGTGAGAATCGACAAGGATCGGTACCAATAGTGCTATTTCATTGTCCGCATTTGAGTGAACTTGATTGATCTTCAACTTCGGTCAAAGGTACATTGGTATTCATTCTTCTCCTTCTACCACTAACAATTTGCTTGAAATGATGGATAGGCCAAGTTCTTCTACAAATCCACTCTTCATCGAGCAAGACGACGAAATGTCATCCTACGTCACCAAGAGCCACCTCTTTGGCGCACAACGAGCTCCCCATCAAGAGCAACAAGCATTGAGCGAACGCATCGACAACCTCTCCACCGACTTGCGACTCTCCGAGCAACGTACACGAGATTACTTCGACAACAAACTCGACGCGCACAAGAAAGAGAATGATGCAAGAATGGACGAGATCCGCGCCTTGTTGGTGAACCGGCGTACTTCTACCTCTTCACACTCAAGACGGAGCCACTCAAGTCGCCACTCCGATGACTCCTTCTCCGACACAAGTACACCGTCATCGAACATTCTTCGACGAGCAGCAGGCCAAGATCGCTATGCATCTCGCAACCCGCTACACGACAAGAATCTCCAAGAGCAAGTTGATGAAGAAGTTCCTCGTCCTCAATCGAGCCAAATGGCGTTTGCTCAAGCTCAAGAACGACAACGTCTTCGCTACCAACAAGAACAAGAACGAGCGCGCCTACACTAAGAGCAACAAGACGCGAAGCTCAACGTCTTCAACAACAACAACGAAAGCACAAGCTCTTGAGGCGAACGCGCCTTCAAGCATCAAGTCGAGCTCGCCAACCGCAATCGCGAAAGGCGCAATCAAGAGGAAGCCCTTCGAGAAGAAATACAAGAGAGGAACTACCATCCACGCAAGCAACGCCAAGCCCCACAAGCTCATCCTCAACCTCAAGGTCAACAAGAGCAAGTTGATCATGGACTTCCTCCTCGTCAAGAGCAACATGAGGATGATTATCCTCCATGTCATGAACGTCATCATCAACATCGACCTCAACACAATGATGAACAACGTTATGGCAAGCTCAAGTTCACAATGCCCAAGTTCAATGGAACCAATGATCCCGAAGAATACCTCTCATGGGCATTGAAGGTCGACAAAATCTTTCGTTTGCACAACTATGAGGAAGAGAAGAAGATCGCTATTGCATCACTTGAGTTCCAAGACTATGTGCTCATATGGTGGGAACAAGTCCTTGAGCGCCGACAAGCAAGAGGTGAACCTCCAATCACCACTTGGGCTCAAATGAAGGAGCTCATGAGAGCACGCTTTGTGCCCACCTACTACAACCGTGATCTCTTCAGGAAGCTACAACTCCTCAAGCAAGGAACAAAGAGTGTTGAAGAATACTACAAGGAAATGGAGATTGCCATGATTCGAGCCAATGTCACGGAGGATGATGAACAAACAATGGCACGATTCTTGAATGGCCTCAACCATCCCATCAAGAAGATCGCCGATTTCCAACCCTACTCCAACCTCATTGAGCTCGTGCATCAAGCTACAAAGGCGGAACGACAAGTGCAAGATGACTTCAAGTACGCCAAGTACTCATCCAAGACATACGGCCTCTTCAACAACCAAGCTTCAACAACTACTCCAACTTCGACATCAACCAAGTCTTTTCCAAGCAATGACGACAAGTCAAGTTACAAGAAAACTTCTACAAGTTCAAGTCGTCCTCCTCCTACTACAAGCAACTCCAAGCCGCGTGCTTCATCATCTACTCCAACCGATGAGACCGTCAAGACAAGCTCCTTCAAGTGTTTTACTTGCGGCGGCCGAGGCCACAAGTCATATGAATGCACCAACAAGCGCACCATGATACTCAACGACGATGGCACCTACGACTCAATGAGTGAAGATGAAATGGACGCCATTGAGCAAGTGGCCATGCACCGACGCATCAACGAGGATGAAGATGATCAAGTCTTTTGTGATGAAGATACAAGCCCCGCTCTTGTTGTCTCCAAAGTCTTGACACTTCAACATCACCAAGAAGAAGACCAACGATGCCACATCTTCCACACAAAGGCCGGCATCAATGGGAGATCCGTCAAGGTCATCATCGATGGAGGTAGTTGCCACAACTTGGCAAGCGAAGAACTATGCTCCAAGCTCCAATTGGTCAAGAAGAAGCATCCGCAACCATACAAAGTTCAATGGCTAAGTGACTCCGGCACTATACGCGTTGAGCATACGGTCCAAGTATCCTTCAAAATAGGTGCATATGAGGACACTTTGGAATGTGATGTGGTCCCAATGACCGTTTGCCACCTCCTCCTTGGTCGGCCATGGCAATTCGATCGTGGTGTCTACCACAATGGGCGTACAAACCACTATAGCTTCAAGATGAAAGGCAAAGAATATGTCCTACGACCCATGTCTCCTAGTCAAGTGATAGCCGACAAACAAGCCACCAACCAAAGAGAGAAGAGTGAGAAAATGAGCCACCAAAAAGAATTTCAAGATGTTTCGAGACGTTTCACGCTTCACCACCCGATGCTCTACATGCCGCAAAGCTAAGTCAAAAGCTCAATCTCATGGTCTTTACATGCCTCTTCCAATTCCATATCAACCTTGGGAAGACATTAGCATGGACTTTGTACTTGGTTTGCCTAGAACTCAAAATGGAAAGGATTCCGTGTTTGTGGTTGTAGATCGATTTTCTAAGATGGCACATTTTATTCCTTGCAACAAGGTAGACGATGCTTCACATATTGCAAATCTCTTTTGTAGGGAAATCTTGCGCCTCCACGGAGTACCAAAGACAATCGTCTCCGACCGCGACGTCAAGTTCTTGAGTTACTTTTGGAAGACTCTTTGCACCAAGCTCGGCATCAAGCTCTTGTTCTCATCTGCATACCATCCTCAAACCGACGACCAAACGGAGGTGACGAACCGGACGCTCTCCACTCTACTTCGCGTGTTGATCAAGAAGAACATCAAGGAGTGGGAGACGTGTCTACCCATCGCCGAGTACGCCTACAACCGCGCAAGACATTCGACGACCGGCAAGTCCCCCTTCGAGGTCGTCTACGGCTTCAACCCATTGTCCCCATTGGACATCCTACCTCTACCTCTACAAGAGCGCACCAACCTCGACGCAAGTGCTCGTGCAAGCTACATCAAGAAGGTGCATGAAGATACAAGAAACACCATCGAGCGCCAAGTACAACGACTAGCGACCAAGCTCAACATCAACAAGCAACCCATGATCTTCAACATAGGCGATCTCGTGTGGCTACACCTTCGCAAGGAACGCTTCCCCAACGAACGCAAGTCCAAACTTCTACCTCGAGCCGATGGACCCTTCAAGGTGTTAGCACGCTACAACAACAACGCCTACAAGCTCGACCTACCAAGCGACAAGTACAACGTGAGCGACACATTCAACGTCAAAGACCTCTCGCGTTTCCATGGTGATGAAGAACTAGATCCGAGGTCGGATCCTTTCGAAGGGAGGGGATATGATGCGGAGCATCCTTCCATCATCCCCATGGACTCTACATCAACACCTACAACACCACAAGGACCGATGACTCGAGCACGTGCAAGAGCTCTTGAAACCGAGGTGACATCAATCCTCTCACAACTCTCCTTCGATTCACATGAGACATGGTTACTACCTCAAACGGAAACTCTATGCATACTCAGGCACCAAGGAGTCGACCATGAAGAGGCTAGGAAGCAAGGAGAATCAGAAGCGGAAGACATATGTGAAGACGGAGAGGAGAAAGCAACAAGTACAAGGGAGGCCGGACGATCCAGACAGAGCCCCGGATGATCCGGACACAGCCCGGATGATCCGGACCCCGGTCCGGACGATCCGGCTAACTCCACCGAAGGCAACAGAACCTCCACGCTGAAGCCGGATCATCCGGACCCAGGCCCGGATCATCCGGACCCCGCCCGGACGTCCGGACCCCCAGCCGGACATCCGGCCCTGCGCCGTCACCAGCAGAGCACCCGGACCATCCGGGCCCCCACCCGGATCATCCGGACCAGCCCGGATCATCCGGACCGTCGCCCGGATCGTCCGGCCAGCGCCTGCGCGCGCGTGTTGGGCTGAGCCCATGTACCCCTTCGCCCCAGACTCTATATATAGGACCCCCTCTCCTCACTTTGAGACTTAGCATTGGATTAGCTCATATTTGTGTGTGAGAGCCTTTGCTCATCCACCGGTACTTCTCCACGGAGATCAGGACCTCCGTCTAGGAGAAGATCCATCGGATTCAAGACCCCTCTAAGGGAAGATCCCCTCGTGGATTCAAGACCTCCTCCGGGAGAAGAACGGCTACCTTTGTATCTTCCCTTTGTTGATTTTGGACGATGTATCACTCGTGCTTCGATGATCTAGACCTTGTGTGATTGATCTCTTGTCGGTTGAGTGTCTCTCTTGTTATTCCCCGTGATTTCCTCTCGTTCTTTCGCGCGTTCTTCGTGTTCCCTCCGTAGGATCCCCTCCAAACGTGAAAGATCGACGAATTAGGGTTCCACCCTACATCAAATGAGCTATCATATTTGCTAACCCTAAAAATGGGGAGGAGGAGGTCTATTTATAGTCTAGTGGGCGAAGGGGTAAGTGAGGGAGCGAATGGGTACATGGGCCTCGGCCCGAAATGTTGCACGCAGGCAAGGCCCGGATGATCCGGATGGGGCTCCGGATGATCCGGCCATCGTCCGGATGATCCGGGAGGGGGCCCGGATGATCCGGCTTCACATGAGGCCTTCGGGTGTCTTCGGACGCAATTATCCGGATGATCCGGAGGGGGACCTGGATGATCCGGCTGAGCCCGGATGATCCGGACGGCGGTCCGGATGTCCGGCCTGGCTCCTGCAGCCGCTCCGTCTTCTTCTCCTTTCTTCCGTCTTCTCTTCCACGCTTCCCTCGCAGATGGTGTAGTCGTTCCTTGGCACTTGCACTCCTCCTCGTCATCCGTGAAGTTCCGACAATACCTATGCATGCACATGGGAGAAGTGTCAAGTAGTATGCCATCCTCGAAGGGGTCAAGTGAGCACGTGTAAAGGAGATGATTCACCTTTGTGTGTGTGAAGTAGATGTCGCACGTGTCACCTGCCAAATGGGCTCTTGACATGGTGATGTCCGTAGGATGCTCCGCATCATCCCCTCCCCCTTGGGAAAGATCCGACCTCGGATCGAAAACCAAATCACCATGGGAAAGAGATGGCGTTGCCGTGTAGAAGTGGTCGATCACCAAGTTCTTGTCATCTTGAAGTTCCAAATGGGCACTCTCCAATGTCGCACCGTCTTGTAATTCCTTCAAAACTAGCAAAGATAACAAGCACTTGGAAAAACAAATGTGGTTGTCGTAAGAGCAAAACCAAGCATTCAAGAGGTGATTCACCCAACAAGTGTTGTCATCAAGCATAGCATATGGTTTGACAAAGGAGTGTGTCATGACATTTGGACATATAAATTGAGCACAATCAATTACTCCCTCCGTCCGAAAATACTTGTCATCAAAATGAACAAAAAAATATGTATCTAGAACTAAAATATGTCTAGATGCATCCCCTTTTATCAATTTTGATGACAAGTATTTTCGGACGGAGGGAGTACATCATGGGAACAAGCATGTAAATGGGAGGTCAAGATGCAAATATATGTGATAAATGAACAAGCATCTATCTCAAGGTCATAGCAAGCATGCATAAAGAGCTCAATGAACGGTCTATGGTAGGCATAAGAGTCATTCACAACACCAAATATAGTGAAATGTCTAAACACATGGGGCAAGTGCAAGACAATCCAAGCATAACGTGCATAGGGTGTAGTGAAGATATCGTGGCACTCAACACAATGGAAAGAGCAATTGTTCATCATGTGTGAGGCAATCAAGTCAAGCATGTGATAAGCAAAGGGACATGGCATATGTGAAGAACTAGATGCAACACACAAGGCATATATGTCATGGGGCATGGCAATGTGGTAATGAGAAGTCGAAGCAACATCGCTAGCATGTGTGCAAAGTGTCGTGGAGCAAGCAACACATGAAGTATGATCCACAATATGCATGCTCATGGTTTGGGTGTTCTCGAGATAGAAGGATATCACCTCAAAAGCATGTCCTTGTGCGTTCTTCGCAATGTCAAAGTGGTAGGAAGTATGGTGTAGAAGCGTGTCGCGATCGATTGTATGAGGCTCGCTCTCAAGAGCTCGAATGGTCAACTCACGTGAAGTGGAAGTTGACACGAAGTCCAAGTATCCTACACATGCACACAACAAAACAAAGAACGTATGCACATGGTAGACAAACACATCATCCATCATGATGGTTCTCTTCTCTTGCACATAACCATTAGAAGCACAAGTGCATGAGTAATATGATGCAACAATGGCGATATTCACGGCACTAGGTATATGGTGCAAAGAGATAATACAAGCATGCTTCACAAGGAATATGTCAAAATCTCCAAACATGTGTGAGAATGCTATGGGGGCAATCTCATGAGCAAGACTATAAGCATTGTTGCACTCAATACATGGAAAATCTAGCATGAGAGAGGCAACACATGGAGATATATGACACGAAGCAATATGAGTCATGTGCAAAGCATATAGATGGTTGTCATCAACCGCATGAGATGAGCACTTATAACACAAGAGACAATGATCAAGATATATCATGTGAGAGGCATGAGCATATATGTCATCAACCCAAGAAAGCAAGTAGTGGAACATGGGTGATGCAACATAGAGAGCATTCATAGCTATCAAATCATGCAAGCTAGTAGTGCGAAGATGCAACATACTAGGAGGAATCATGGCAAACATGTCATTGGTGCAAATAGTGGGCATGAATAATTCACAAGTCATAGCACAAGCATGAAAGCAAGATATGAGTAAAATATCATGAATGTATTGGCGAGAGGCCATATGTGAACAGGAATGGGTCATGATGACTCTCCCAACACAACAAGCATAGGATCTCCACCAAGCATGCAAATACACATAGTAATATCATAATGGAGAATCATGGGTAGATGCAAACAAGGGTCACAATTGCATGGCAAAGGCATAGGAGCAAGCATAGCATGCAAAGTGAACACAGTAAAATGTGCATAATGTGAGAAGTGGTAAATGGCCCATAGCCGTGTGAGAGCCAAGTAGAGGAGTTGCGCGTAGTCCTTGTGCGAAGGAGACGGTGGTAAAGACAATCCACGTGATCCCAATTCATCGTTGCTCTCTAGAGCTCGTTTTGTCAACTCGTGGGATTGCAAGGTTGACAAGTATTCATGGGTACCTACACAAAAGAGACACAATCCAAAGAAATTGTGCGCGTGGTAAATGTACACATCATCCATCATGATGTGTATGTGCACGTGTGAGTTAGCACAAGATAAGAAATTCTCAAATAAATTTGATGCATGGTATAAGAACATGTCATCCATCATGAAAGAATAGTTATTGTGTATGACACGATGGGGACACAAATTGAGAATGCAAGTATATGGCACATCAATAGTATGTTTATTCATGGGGAGCATATGGTGCACACAAGTATTGGGATCATGCAATGGATGGGATGGGTCAAAATCTCCTAAAATGTATGAGGAAACTATGGGGGTCTCCTCATGAGCAATATCGGAAACATCATATGGAGAAAATGGACAACATCCAAAACAATGCATATCCGAAGCTAGGTGGTCATGGCATGGCATATGAGATAAATAATGCAAAGGGAGCATATCAATATCATCACAAGAAAAACAAATGCCAATAACCATGGGCTTGTCATCTATGCCATATGTGCAAATTGGGTTTATTGTAATGGCATATGCATAGTCACTATGAAGAGATTGCAAATAAGACATATGGTTGATCTCATGCATAGCATATGACAAGTCAAGCGGATTATCAAACATGATGTGACCTAAAGAATTGTCACAAGAAATCCTATGTAACATGGCATCACAACTAATAGACTGCACAATAGAATCATCATACTCATCATAAATGGGCAAATCATCGCATGGGGAAATCATACTAGCATGAAGCATGGCAATAGGTGGATCAACATCATGCAAGCAATCAATGTCAAGAATGTCCACTAGTGGGACTAGAGCATCACCTTCACCTATGTTACCTTTGTCATTCCACTCAAGTGGTGTAGGTGAGGTGGGAAAGACCAAATGGTGGTCATCATCATCATCTTGATGGAACCATGTGGGCGGTGCATCATAATCCACCATGGCCATCGTTTTGTCCAAAGGGAGGACGAAGTCGTCGAGGATCGGCGTGTCATCATAAATGGGACTCTCAATATGGTGGCACAAGTCACTCAAGTCATCATACGTCGCCGTGGTCGAAGGGAAGATCCCATGCTCAACCATCTCGTCGTCATCACCGTGGATGAAGGCCGAAGATGGCACATCATCACTCTCCTCCATGACCGAAGGGAAAATCCCATGCTCGATCATCTCGTCACGGACTTGTCGCCATGGATGAAGGCCAAGATGGCACATCATCACTCAATCGCCACATGAAGCCTAATAATAAACCATCTATCTATTTGTTGTTCGAAATTAAATTGAAAAGTGCATGTTTACTTGCCACCAAATCTGATATTGATGAGCTAGATTTTAGCAAATCTATTTGCTATGTTTTTGTGTGCAAAGAGGCATTATTTTCATTCGAGGACGTGTGCCTTCCTCTTTGCCCTCGCTGTCACTAACATTTTGCAGAGTTCGCCGACGTCTTTCCACAAGGCGTGCCACCGGATTACCACCTATTCGAGGGATTGAGCATCAAATTGACTTAATTCCGGTGCATCATTACCCAACCGTGCACCATACCGCACCAATCCGGAGGAGACGAAGGAGATTATGCGTCAAGTACAGTGAGCTGCTTGACAAAGGTTATATACGTGAATCCCTTAGTCCTTGTGCTGTTCCTATTATTCTAGTGCCGAAAAAGGATGGTACGCCACGTATGTGTGTTGATTGTAGAGGCATTAATAATATTACTATTCGTTATCGCCACCCTATTCCTAGGCTAGATGATATGCTTGATGAATTGAGTGGCTCTACAATATTCTCCAAAGTTGATTTATGAGTGGATACCATCAAATTCGTATGAAATTGGGAGATGAATGGAAAACAGCATTTAAAACTAAGTTTGGATTATATGAGTGGTTAGTCATGCCTTTTGGGTTAACTAATGCACCTAGTACTTTCATGAGATTAATGAACGAAGTTTTACGTGCTTTCATTGGACGATTTGTGGTAGTCTATTTTGATGATATACTGATTTATAGCAAATCTTTGGAAGAACATTTGGAACATTTACGTGCTTGTTTTTAATGCTCTCGTGATGCACGCTTGTTTGGTAACCTTGGGAAGTGCACCTTTTGCACCGACCGAGTATCTTTTCTTGGCTATGTTGTTACTCCACAGGAATTGAAGTTGATAAAGCCAAGATTGAAGCTATTGAGAGTTGGCCGCAGCCCAAAACGGTCACACAAGTGAGGAGTTTCCTTGGCCTCGCTGGTTTTCTATAGGCGTTTTGTGAGAGATTTCAGCACCATTGCTGCACCTCTCAACGAGCTTACAAAGAAGGATGTGCCTTTTGTTTGGGGTACCGCACGGAAGAAGCCTTCACGGTATTGAAAGCTAAGTTGACACATGCTCCTTTACTCCAACATCCTGATTTTAATAAGACTTTTGAGCTTGAATGTGATGCTAGTGGAATTGGATTAGAGGTGTGTTATTACAAGATGGCAAACCTGTTGCATACTTTTCTCTAAAATTGAGTGGGCCTAGTCTGAATTACTCTACTTATGATAAAGAATATATGCTCTTGTTCGGACTTTAGAAACATGGCAACATTATTTATGGCCCAAAGAATTTGTTATACATTCTGATCATGAATCTTTGAAACATATTAAAAGTCAAGCTAAACTGAATCGTAGACATGCTAAATGGGTTGAATTCATTGAGACTTTCCCTTATGTCATTAAACACAAGAAGGGTAAAGAAAATGTTATTGCTGATGCATTGTCTCGTCGCAATAATATGCTTTCACAACTTGACTTCAAAATATTTGGTTTGGAGACCATCAAAGATCAATATGTGCATGATGCTGATTTTAAAGATGTATTGCAGAATTGTAAAGAAGGAAGAACATGGAACAAGTTTGTCGTTAATGATGGATTTGTGTTCCGTGCTAACAAGCTATGCATTCCAGCTAGCTCCATTCGTCTTTTGTTGTTGCAGGAGGCACATGGAGGAGGATTAATGGGACACTTTGGCGTGAAGAAGACGGAGGACGTACTTGCTACACATTTCTTTTGGCCAAAGATGAGACAGGATGTTGAGCGCTTTTATTGCTCATTGCACTACATGTCAAAAAGCTAAGTCGCGACTCAATCCTCATGGTTTATATATGCCTTTGCCTGCACCTAGTGTTCCTTGGGAGGATATATCTATGGACTTTGTTTTAGGTTTACCTCGAACAAAGAAGGGAGGATAGCATATTTGTTGTCGTGGATAGATTCTCTAAAATGGCACACTTTATACCATGTCATAAAAGCGATGATGTCGTTAACGTTGCTGATTTGTTCTTTCGTGAAATTATTCGCTTGCATGGTGTGCCAAATACTATTGTTTCAGATCGTGATACTAAATTTCTTAGCCACTTTTGGAGATGTTTATGGGCTAAGTTGGGGACTAAACTGCTTTTAGTACTACTTGTCACCCCAAACCGATGGACAAACTGAAGTAGTCAATAGAACATTGTCTACTATGCTTAGGGCTGTTTTGAAGAATAATAAGAAAATGTGGGAGGAATGCTTGCCTCATATTGAATTTGCTTATAATCGCTCATTGCATTCTACTACTAAGATGTGCCCTTTTGAAGTTGTGTATGGTTTCCTACCTCGTGCACCTATTGATTTGTTGCCTCTTCCATCTTCGGAGAAGGTTAATTTTGATGCTAAAGAACGTGCTGAATTGATTTTAAAAATGCATGAGTTAACTAAGGAAAACATTGAGCGTATGAATGCTAAATATAAACTTGCTGGAGATAAGGGTAGAAAACATGTTGTGTTTGCACCGGGATCTTGTTTGGTTACATTTATGTAAGGATAGATTTCCGATTTGCGCAAATCAAAGCTAATGCCACGTGTTGCTGGTCCCTTTAAGGTGTTGGAGAAAGTAAATGATAATGCATATAAACTTGAGCTGCCTGCAGATTTTGGGGTTAGTCTCACTTTTAACATTGCAGATTTGAAGCCATATTTGGGTGAGGAAAATGAACTTCCGTCGAGGACGACTTCATTTCAAGAAGGGGAGGATGATGAGGACATCAATACCATTGTTACACCCATAGCCCCTGCTGCTATAAATACAGGACCAATTACTAGAGCTCACAAGACGCCAACTAAATTACCGTACTTTCGTTTCTTGGTAATGATTCTAATGTTCATGAGAATATGATGTCGCTTAAATTGGATACATTTGTTTTGCTTACAAATGAAGGGCCTAGCTTGGAGAAGGATGAACATAGGAGCTAGAACAAGCATGGAGATGATGGCATGCAAGGGGACAAGAATGGAGTTACAAGTGATGATTTCAGGACTTTGAAGCCACCATAATGAGTGCATGAAGCCTTGGACGAAATATACAAGATGCCACTTCATAAATTTCGTCCAGAGGCTATTCTAGGTGCTGCGTCACCTTATTATTGGGCCAGGCCCATGTAATTTCGAAATACATTAGTATAGGCTATTTTTAGAGTCCGTATGTGTGGGAAACAAGAGATAGGGTTAGTTTCGACCCTCCACCAAGGGCCACGAAATTCACCCCTCTTCCTCCATATATACAGCCCTTAGGGCACCGCTTAGACTCTGGGTTTTGTTTAGATTAAAAGTTCGCCATAGCTGCAACTTCGCTGCCGCTTGTGTTAAACGACTGCACAAAGGCGCCACAGTAACCCCACCTTGATCAATAAAGCTTTCATCTTATATTCGCAATATCCAGATTGCAATCTCAGCTTGCTTGTTCTTCGCTTGCTCGCAGGAAATGACATTCGTGGTCGTTGATCGTGCTCCGGCGTGGCAATAACCTCTCGGAGTTGGTTTAGCGATTGCTAAGGCGCGACGTCCTCGCACGTTCGTAGTCGGATCGTCAAAGTCGACTTCCACCAAATCGAAATCCACCATCTCATCGAAAGACGGGACACCTTTGCCTCTATCAATATTACTAAACTGAAATTGAATATTCCACCATTTGAGGGTAGATATGTTCCTGATATATATCTTACTTGGGAATTAGAAACTGAACAACATTTTACATGTTTGCAATATCCTGAGGAGAGACGGGTTGCTGCTGCTGTTTGTGCTTTCACTAGTTTTGCATGTGTATGGTGGTCTGAACATTGTAGATTATATCCAATTCCAACTACTTGGGCTTCTTTGAAAAGTGCTATTTGTACTCGTTGGGTTCCACCATATTATCAACGTGAATTGCTTCAAAAATTGCAGCGTTTAAGACTAGGGAAATTTTTTGTAGAAGAATATTATCAGGAATTACAAACTGGTGTGATTAGATGTGGTATTGTTGAGGAAAATGATGCTATGCTTGCACGTTTTATGGTTGGATTAAATAGAGAGATTCAGACCATTCAAGAGTATAAGGAGTATACTAATATCATTCATTTATTCCATCTTGCTTGTAAAGCTGAACGTGAAGTGCAGGATCGACAAGCATTGGCACGAACTAACTTTTCTGCAGGCCAACCTTCATCATGGACACCGCGTGCCTCTTCTGCTTCAACTGCACCAGCACCTCCATCAGGTGCCACCTCCAGCCGTGATACAAGAAAGTAGGCACAACCATTATCTGCCAAGAGTGCACCTGTTGGGCCTGCACAGAGCTCTTCTTCTTCCATGGCATCAACAGGGCACACAAGTGATATTATTTGTCGTCGTTGTAAGGGAAGAGGTCATTATGCGAGAGAATGCAAATCTCAGTGTGTGATGGTTGCTACTGAGGATGGTGGGTATGAGTCCGCTAGTGACTATGATGAGGAGATTTTGGCGCTTATTACAAGTGAAGAACACGGTGGAGCTGATTCTGATCATGAGACACAATACATGGCTCCTGAAGATGCTGACAGGTATGAATGTTTAGTTTCTCAACGTGTTTTGAGTGTGGAGGTCACACAAGCTGAGCAAAATCAGAGGCACAATTTGTTCCATACAAAGGGAGTTGATGCGGAGCATCCCACGATCATCCCCATGGACGCATCTACATCCCCTACAACACCACTTGGACCTATGACTCGAGCACGTGCAAGAGCTCTTGAAACCGAGGTGACATCACTCCTCTCACAACTCCCTTTCGATTCACATGAGACATGGTTACTACCTTAAACGGAAACGCTATGCATACTCAGGTACCAAGGAGTTAACCATGGAGAAGCTAGGAAGCAAGGAGAACCGGAAGCGGAAGACATGCATGAAGACGGAGAGGAAAAGCGCCAAGTCCCAGACTGGCCGGACAATCCGGACGGCGGCCCGGACGATCCGGACAGAGCCCGGACGATCCGGACCCCGGTCTGGACGATCCGGCTAATGCGCACCGAAGGCACCGAAGGTCTCACCTGAAGCTGGATCATCCGGACGGCGCCCCGGATCATCCGGACCCTGCCCGGACATCCGGACAGCCAGCCGGACATCCGGACCTGCACCGCCACCAGCCGCGTGTCCAACTCATCCGGGCCTCCACCCGGATCATCCGGCCAGCCCGGATCATCCGGCTCCACCCCCGGATCATCCGGCCAGCGCCTACGCGCGCGTGTTGGGCTGAGCCCATGTACCCCTTCGCCCCCAGCCTATATATAGGACTCCTCCTCCCGACTTCGAGACTTAGCATTGTGATAGCTCGTTTTGAGATAGAGCACTTGATGCGGAGCATCCTACGGACATCACCATGTCAAGAGCCCATTTGGCAAGTGACACGTCCGACATCTACTTCACACACACTAAGGTGAATCATCTCCTTTACACGTGCTCACTTGACCCCTTCGAGGATGGCATACTACCTAACACTTCTCCCGTGTGCATGCATAGGTATTGTCGGAACTTTACGGACGACGAGGAGTGCAAGCGCCAAGGAACGACTACACCATCCGGGAGGGAAGTGTGGAAGAGAAGATGGAAGAAAGGAAGAAGAAGAACGGAGCAGGACTGGAGTTGCCCGGATCATCCGGACCCCCAGCCGGACGATCCGGACCGAGCCCGGATGATCCGGACGACCTCCCAGACGATCCGGCTAACGCGCCCGAAGACAACAGAACCTGCTCAACGAAGCCGGATCATTCGGAAGGTCGCCCGGATCATCCGGACCCCCGACACCCGGATCATCCGGGCCACCATCCGGATCATCCGGACCCCGCCTGCGTGCGTGACTTGGGCCGAAGCCCGTGTACCCCTTCGCCCCTCACTTACCCCTTCGCCCCTTGGGCTATAAATAGACGTCCTCCACCTCCTTTCTAGGGTTAGCAAAGTGATAGCTCATTTGTATGTGAGCTTTGCTCCTACCTATCTCTACTCTTGAGAGAGAGAGAGACCACTACTCCATTGGAGGCCAAGACCTCCATCTAGGAGAAGATCCTGGGGGATATCATCAAGACCCCCTTGTGGGAAGATCCATCTAGGATATCATCAAGACCTCCTCTTGGAGATGAACCTTACCTTGTATCTTTCCCTTTGTTGTTCATGTACCTTGTGGATCTTGTGTGTTTGATTGTCTAGTGGATGTGTGATTTGGACTTGTTCTTGAGTGTTTCCCCTTGTGATTTCTCCCCGTTCTTCCCCGTGTTCATCGTGTTCTTCGAGGGATCCCGCTCCAAACGTGAAAGATCGACGCTATAGGGTTCCACCCTACATCAGCACTGCTCATTCGTACCGGATCTACTCCACGTGAGGGACCGTGCCTCCTCGGAGAAGATCCATTCGGATTCAAGGCCTCCATTCGGATTTAAGGCCTCCATCCGGAGAAGACAATCAATACCTCCTCTCGGAGAAGAACAATTACTCGTGTAACGTCCGTTGTTGACTTTGTATCTCGTGTTACTCGTGCTTCGGTGATCTAGACCTTGTGTGATCGATCTCTTGTCGGTTGAGTGTTTCTTCGTCCCCGTGATTTCCTCGTGTTCTTCCGCGTGTTCTTCGTGCTATCCCCCATAGGATCTTCTCCAAACGTGAAAGATCGGCCCCTAGGGTTCCGCCCCACATCATCTTGGTATCATGAGCCACGTTGATCACGTTTTTGAAGCCCCTACCCTTTGTTTTCTAGCTTGATTTTGTTGATTTCATCCTAAATCCGAAAATCCCCACAAAAAATATCCCCAATTTTTTTTTGTGATTTGTTGGTTTTGATGATGATCTGTTGATTTGATCCATGGATTCGGTGTGCAACTCGTGGATCCTACTTTTCCCCACCTTCTACCCCTCGAAATCTGGTAGAGGCGGGGTGTCCCGATCTTTCGATGAGATGATAACTATCGATTTGGTGGAGACGACTTTGTCGATCCGACTACAAATGCTCCGGACGGATTTTAAGGTGATTCCAATTGGTTGGAAAGAGCATGAAATCTATTTTCCAACAAAAAAAGAATCACCCAATTCTGAGTCCGGATGAAAGACCTCTTGGCGTTTTGAATCAGGTGTGTCTGTGTAGTCCGAATCTGAGTCCAGAACGTGAGAGACTTGGAATCTATCTTCTCTTGGGCCAAAAGTGACGTGAGAGAATTTTTTGAACAGCAAGTAAACATCTCTTTCTCCCTTATCTTCATATGTATATTGTACAAATGTCCCATACACCTGCAATTAGACATGGCACAAAAGTTTGTGAAGTATTTTTGTCCTAGATGACATAAATAAATTATTGCATAGTTTGCATTAGAAATCACCTGACAAATATACATGCATGCAATATATTTGGTCATATCCAAGGTAGTCATGTCCTCATCATCCTCCCCGTCTTGAAAACAAAGCCGTCCTTGGCGTTGCTTAATCTGAAATGTGGCTAACAAAAGAGACAAGGTGTACATGTTGTATATGTATATGTCATTCATTTTTACTTCCCTTGATTTTTGCACATATGACACATGTATACATGAGTAACTTTCATAGATCATAAAATATAAAGCCAAAATATTATCATAAGTAGAAGGCATGAAAATATTGCAACTCAGTTTGCACATATAAGTGAAACTCTTATTCATATCAAAAGATTGACAATATTCATCATTAAACCATCCCAACATTGGTGAAGAAACTGATGAGGACATCAATACCATTGTTACACCCACAACCCCTCATGCTATACATACTGGACCAATTACTAGAGCTCGCGCACGCCAATTAAATTACCAGGTACTTTCGTTTCTTGGTAATGATTCTAATGTTCATGAGAATATGATGGTGCCTAAATTGGATACATTTTTTTTTCTTACAAATGAAGGGCCTAGCTTGGAGAAGGATGAACATTGGAGCAAGAGCAAGCACGGAGATGATGGCATGCAAAGGGAACAAGAACGAGTTACCAAAGATGATTTCAGGACTTTGAAGCCACCATAATGGTGCATGAAGCCTTGGACGAAATATACAAGATACCACTTCATAAATTTCGTCCTGAGGCTATTCTAGGTGCTGCGTCACCTTATTATTGGGCTAGGCCCATGTAATTTCGAAATAGATAACTATAGGCTATTTTTAGAGTCCGTATGTGTGGGGAAACAAGAGATAGGGTTGATTTCGGACCCCTCCGCCAAGGGCCACGAAATTCCCCCCTCTTCCTCCATATATACAGCCCTTAGGGCACCGTTTAGACTTTGAGGTTTTGTTTAAAATAAAGTTCGCCATCGCTGCAACTTCGCGTACTTCGTTTGTGTTCAACGACCAGACAAATGCGTCACATAACCCCACCTTGATCAATAAAGCTTTCATCTTATATTCGCTATATCCAGATTGCAATCTCAGTTTCTTGCTTGTTCTTCGTTTGCTCGCGGGAAACATACCCTCTTGGTCAGGTTGATCATGCTCCGGCGTGGTCAATAACCTCTCAGAGTTGGTTTAGCGATTGCTAAGGCGCGACGTCCTCGCACGTTCGTAGTCGGATCGTCAAAGTCGATTTCCACCAAAGCGATATCCATCATCTCATTGAAAGACGTGACATCTTTGCCTCTATCAAGTGGTATCAGATTTCCAGGTTGCTCGGTGAGATTTTACAGTTTTTCGTAGTTTAGATCGAGTCAGTTCTTCATACCTACAATTCACGAAAAAGCCATAAAAAAATAAGGGTTAGTTCATCATATTCGAACCAATCTGAGCCTTTGCATAATCTTTTTAGGGTTTTGCTTTGTTGAATTTGCGGTTGCATCATCGTGTCTAGTTGCTGGTCTTAGCGTCTAGTCTTTTAGAGTTTCGAGTTCTGGTCATAAGTTGTCACGCCGCCACCGCACCATCATCATCGCCCCTGCCACCTACCACCACTGCTCTGAATCCGTATCCATATACCACCACCAATCCGTATCCATATACCACCACCGATCCATATCCATATACTACCACCACTACCACCACCGCTGCCATATACCACCACCATATATCCACCACCAATCTGAGTTCCTTGCATATTAGGTTTGATTTCGAGATCCATCTAATTTCCGATTCGTGTTTCCTTGCCTGAGTAGGTTTCGGGAAAAAAAATGTACTCCATTTAGGCCCAAATTTTTCCAAAAACGCACTTGACAAAAAAAATTCTGGCTATCCTATTTTTACGCGTTTCTAAGCGTATTGAGACAGTTGCCGTTATAGAAAGCTTTTTTGACCCGTTTCCAGTTTTTGGGTCCGGGCAGTCGGAAAAATAATTGGTCCAAAAAATTTCCTGCCAATCCTGTTATCTTGACTTGGGAAGAGTTTTGAGACACTCGCCATTATAGTGATTTTCAAAAAAAAGGAGCGCAAAAAAAAGAGTGCAAAAAAAAGAGCGCAAAAAAAAGTGAAAAACAAATTCAGAGTGTGCTTCTCCCTTGTTTCCGTGCAGCGTCGTGATTTTGTTAGTGTTCTAGGCTCGCGTCTCTAGCACAGTCTAGCCTAGGACCAAAGACAAGATCCTTTTGAGCGTTTATTCAACTTTGCATCTCCGAATTGATTATTGCTGATCCTTTTTGCTACCATATTGTAAGCCTTCCCAGCTCCACATACATCTACGTCATGTGTTTGACTCTCCCTGGTAATCACTCTATCCAAGCTTTGAGAGTTTTGACTACAAGGTTGCCGATCAACGCCTGCTGCTGGGTAAGAACTTGTAAGAATTTGAGTTTTGCTTGATGAATTTGTGACACCCACCACCACCATATTCCAGTAGTCTGTAGGATCATATACTTGTCTGTTTCTATTGCTGCTAACTATGGCAGAAACACAAGTCGACGAGATTGACTGGGAGAACTTGACGAACAAGGAGCTTCATGATAAGTTTCAGCAAATGATGGGTCAACAGGTAGCCAGCTTTGTGATAGAGGCAAAGGTGTCCCGTCTTTCGATGAGATGGTGGATTTCGCTTTGGTGGAAGTCGACTTTGACGATCCGACTACGAGCATGCGAGGACGCCGCGCCTTAGCAATCGCTAAACCAACTCCGAGAGGTTATTGACCATGCCGAGCACGATCAACTCCGACCACGAGGGTCTATTTCCTGCGAGCAAACGAAGAACAAGCAAGAAACTGAGATTGCAATCTGGATATTGCGAATATAAGATGAAAGCGTTATTGATCAAGGTGGGGTTCTGTGACGCCTTTGTCTGGTCGTTGAACACAAACGAAGTACGCGAAGTTGCAGCTATGGCGAACTTTTGATCTAAACAAAACCCAAAGTCTAAACGGTGCCCTAAGGACTGTATATATGGAGCAAGAGGGGGAGAATTTCGTGGCCCTTGGTGGAGGGGTCCGAAACTAACCCTATCTCTTGTTTCCCCACACATACGGACTCTAAAAATAGCCTATACTAATGTATTTTGAAATTACATGGGCCTGGCCCAATAATAAGGTAACGCAGCACCTAGAATAGCCTCTGGACGAAATTTATGAAGTGGCATCTTGTATATTTCGTCCAAGGCTTCATGCGCTCATTATGGTGGTTTCAAAGTCCTAAAATCATCACTTGTAACTCCATTCTTGTCCCCCTTGCGCATGCCATCATCTCCATGCTTGTTCTTGCTCCAATGTTCATCCTTCTCCAAGCTAGGCCCTTCATTTGTAAGCAAAACAAATGTATCCAATTTAGGCAGCATCATATTCTCATGAACATTAGAATCATTACCAAGAAACGAAAGTACTGTAATTTAGTTGGCGTCTTGCGAGCTCTAGTAATTGGTCCAAGATGTATAGCAGCAGGGCTATGGGTGTAACAATGGTATTGATGTCCTCATCATCCTCCCGTTTTGAAATGAAGTCGCCCTCGACGGAAGTTCATCTTCCTCACCCAAATATGGCTTCAAATCTGCAATGTCAAAAGTGGGACTAACCCCAAAATCTGCAGCAGCTCAAGTTTATATGCATTATCATTTACTTTCTCCAACACCTTAAAGGGACCAGCAGACGTGGCATTAGCTTTGATTTATGCAAATCAGAAATCTATCCTCACGCAAATGTAACCAAACAAGATCTCCGTGCAAACACAACATGTTTTCTACCCTTATCTCCAAAGAAGTTTATATTTAGCATTCATACGCCAATGTTTTTCTTAGTTAACTCATGCATTTTAAAATCAATTCAGCACGTTCTTTAGCATCAAAATTAACCTTCTCCAAGATGGAAGAGGCAACAAATCAATAGGTGCGCGAGGTAGGAAACCATACACAACTTCAAAAGGGCACATCTTAGTAGTAGAATGCAATGAACGATTATAAGCAAATTCAATATGAGGCAAGCATTCCTCCCACATTTTCTTATTTTTCTTTAGAACAGCCCTAAGCATAGTAGACAATGTTCTATTGACTACTTCAGTTTGTCCATCGCTTTGGGGGTGACAAGTAGTACTAAAAAGCAGTTTAGTCCCCAACTTAGCCCATAAACATCTCCAAAAGTGGCTAAGAAATTTAGTATCACGATCTGAAACAATAGTATTTGGCACACCATGCAAGCGAATAATTTCACGAAAGAACAAATCAGCAACATTGACAAATCATCGCTTTTATGACATGGTATAAAGTGTGCCATTTTCGAGAATCTATTCACGACAACAAATATGCTATCCTCCCTTCTTTGTTCTAGGTAAACCTAAAACAAAGTCCATAGATATATCCTCCCAAGGAACACTAGGTACAGTGCAAAGGCATATATAAACCATGAGGATTGAGTCGTGACTTAGCTTTTTGACATGTAGTGCAATGAGCAATAAAACGCTCAACATCCTGCCTCATCTTTGGCCAAAAGAAATGTGTAGCAAGTACGTCCTCCGTCTTCTTCACGCCAAAGTGTCCCATTAGTCCTCCTCCATGCGCCTCCTGCAACAACAAAAGACGAACGGAGCTAGCTGGAATGCATAGCTTGTTAGCACGGAACACAAGTCCATCATTAACGACAAAAATGTTCCATGTTCTTCCTTCTTTACAATTCTGCAATACATCTTTAAAATCAGCATCATGTACATATTGATCTTTGATGGTCTCCAAACCAAATATTTTGAAGTCAAGTTGTGAAAGCATAGTATAGCGATTTAGACAATGCATCAAGAATAACATTTTCTTTACCCTTCTTGTGTTTAATGACATAAGGGAAAGTCTCAATGAATTCAACCCATTTAGCATGTCTACGATTCAGTTTAGCTTGACTTTTAATATGTTTCAAAGATTCATGATCGAATGTATAACAAATTCTTTGGGCCATAAATGATGTTGCCATGTTTCTAAAGTCCTAACAAGAGCATATAATTCTTTATCATAAGTAGAGTAATTCAGACTAGGCCCACTCAATTTTTCGAAAAGTATGCAACAGGTTTGCCATCTTGTGATAACACACCTCCTAATCCAATTCCACTAGCATCACATTCAAGCTCAAAAGTCTTATTAAAATCGAAGTTGGAGTAAAGGAGCATGTGTCAACTTAGCTTTCAATACCGTGAAGGCTTCTTCCTGTACGGTACCCCAAACAAAAGGCACATCCTTCTTTGTAAGCTCGTTGAGAGGTGCAGCAATGGTGCTGAAATCTCTCACAAAACGCCTATAGAAACCAGCGAGGCCAAGGAAACTCCTCACTTGTGTGACTGCTTTGGGCTGCGCCAACTCTCAATAGCTTCAATCTTGGCTTTATCAACTTCAATTCCTGTGGAGTAACAACATAGCCAAGAAAAGATACTCGGTCGGTGCAAAAGGTGCACTTCCCAAGGTTACCAAACAAACGTGCATCACGAGAGCATTAAAAACAGCACGAAATGTTCCAAATGTTCTTCCAAAGATTTGCTATAAATCAGATATCATCAAAATAGACTACCACAAATCGTCCAATGAAAGCACGAAAACTTCGCTCATTAATCTCATGAAAGTACTAGGTGCATTAGTTAACCCAAAAGGCATGACTAACCACTCATATAATCCAAACTTAGTTTTAAATGCTGTTTTCCATTCATCTCCCAATTTCATACGAATTTGATGGTATCCACTACGCAAATCAACTTTGGAGAATATTGTAGAGCCACTCAATTCATCAAGCATATCATCTAGCCTAGGAATAGGGTGACGATAACGAATAGTAATATTATTGATGCCTCTACAATCAACACACATACGTGACGTACCATCCTTTTTCGCACTAGAATAATAGGAACAGCACAAGGACTAAGGGATTCACGATATAACCTTTGTCGAGCAGCTCCTCGTACTTGACGATAATCTCCTTCGCCTCTCCTCTCGATTGGTACGGTTTGGTGCACGGTTGGTAATGATGCACCGAATTAAGTCAATTTGATGCTCAATCCTCGAATAGGTGGTAATCCTGGTGGCACGCCTTGTGGAAAGACGCCAAACTCCGCAAAATGTTAGTGACAAAGGGGGCAAAGAGGAAGGCACGCCTCGAATGAAAATAATGCCTCTTTGCACACAAAAGCATAGCAAATAGATTTGCTAAAATCTAGCTCATCAATATCAGATTTGGTGGCAAGTAAACATCCACTTTTCAATTTAATTTCGTAAGCAACAGAGATGGTTTATTATTAGGCTTCATGTGTTGCTCAAATTCTTTTGCCACAATCTGATTTTCACTCTTATTTTTCTCCTGTTTTGCTTTATTAGCTCTATTAATATCATCTTTCAAAATGGACTCAGTGGAGTCATAGGAAGCAAAGTAATATTTTTATCCTTATGAACAAGAGTATACTGATTGTCTCTACCATGGTGTACAGAATTTTATCAAATTGCCATGGTCTACCAAGTAACAAGGAACATGCTTGCATAGGTACCACATCACAATCAACATAATCAGCATATGTAGAGATACTAAAATGCACACGAACAAGACGTGTTACCTTCACCTTGCCGATGTTGTTGAACCATTGGATGTAGTAAGGATGTGGATGTGGTCTTGTGGTGAGAGATAGCTTCTCCACCATCTCCATGCTAGCCAAGTTGTTGCAGCTCCCTCCATCTATGATGACGCTAATAGAACGCTCCTTCACAACTCCCTTTGTATGGAACAAATTATGCCTCTGATTTTGCTCAGCTTGTGTAACCTGCACACTCAAAACACGTTGAGCAACTAAACATTCATACCTCGCCAAGATCTTCAAAGAGCCATGTATTATGTCTCATGATCGTAATCATCTCCACCGTGTTCCTCATGTGTAATAAGAGCCAAAGTCTCCTCATCATAGTCACTAGCGGACTCATACCCACCATCCTCGTGAGCAATCATCACACGCTGAGATTTGCATTCTCTCAAGAAAATGTCCTCTTCCCTTACAACGACGACAAATAATATCACTTGTGTGCCCTATTGACGCCATGGAAGAAGAAGAGCTCTGTGCAGGCCCGGCAGTGTGCTCTTGGCGAGATAGTGGTGGTTGTGCCTGCTTTCTTGTATCACGGTTGGAGGTGGCACCAAGGAGGTGATGGTGCAATGGAAGTAGATGATGCACGTGGTGTCCATGATGAAGGTCGACCTGCAGAAAAGTTAGTGCGCGCCAATGCCTGTCGATCCTGCACTTCACATTCAGCTTTACAAGCAAGATGGAATAAACGAGTTGATAGAGGCAAAGGTGTCCCGTCTTTCGATGAGATGGCGGATTTCGCTTTGGTGGAAGTCGACTTTGACGATCCGACTACGAGCGTGCGAGAACGTCGCGCCTTAGCAATCGCTAAACCAACTCCGAGAGGTTATTGACCACGCCGGAGCACGATCAACCTGACCACGAGGGTCTATTTCCTGCGAGCAAATGAAGAACAAGCAAGAAACTGAGATTGCAATCTGGATATTGCGAATTTAAGATGAAAGCTTTATTGATCAAGGTGGGGTTCTGTGACGCTTTGTCCGGTCGTTGAACACAAACGGCACGCGAAGTTGCAGCTATGGCGAACTTTTGATCTAAACAAAACCCAAAGTCTAAACGGTGCCCTAAGGGCTGTATATATGGAGGAAGAGGGGGTGAATTTCGTGGCCCTTGGTGGAGGGGTCCAAACTAACCCTATTTCTTGTTTCCCCACACATACGGACTCTAAAAATAGCCTATACTAATGTATTTCGAAATTACATGGGCTGGCCCAATAATAAGGTGACGAAGACCTAGAATAGCCTCCGGACGAAATTTATAAAGTGGCATCTTGTATATTTCGTCCAAGGCTTCATGCACTCATTATGGTGGCTTCAAAGTCCTGAAATCATCACTTGTAACTCCATTCTTGTCCTCTTGCGCATGCCATCATCTCCATGCTTGTTCTTGCTCCAATGTTCATCCTTCTCCAAGCTAGGCCCTTCATTTGTAAGCAAAACAAATGTATCCAATTTAGGCAGATCATATTCTCATGAACATTAGAATCATTACCAAGAAACGAAAGTACCGGTAATTTAGTTGGCGTCTGCGAGCTCTAGTAATTGGTCCAAGATGTATAGCAGCAGGGGCTGTGGGTGTAACAATGGTATTGATGTCCTCATCATCCTCCCTTCTTGAAATGAAGTCGTCCTCAACGGAAGTTCATCTTCCTCACCCAAATATGGCTTCAAATCTGCAATGTTAAAAGTGGACTAACCCCAAAATCTGCAGCAGCTCAAGTTTATATGCATTATCATTTACTTTCTCCAACACCTTAAAGGGACCATCAAGACGTGGCATTAGCTTTGATTTATGCAAATCAGAAATCTATCCTTACGCAAATGTAACCAAACAAGATCTCCAGTGCAAACACAACATGTTTTCTACCCTTATCTCCAAAGAAGTTTATATTTAGCATTCATACGCTAATGTTTTCCTTAGTTAACTCATGCATTTTTAAAATCAATTCAGCACGTTCTTTAGCATCAAAATTAACCTTCTCCAAGATGGAAGAGGCAACAAATCAATAGGTGCACGAGGTAGGAAACCATACACAACTTCAAAAGGGCACATCTTAGTAGTAGAATGCAATGAACGATTATAAGCAAATTCAATATGAGGCAAGCATTCCTCCCACATTTTCTTATTTTTCTTTAGAACAGCCCTAAGCATAGTAGACAATGTTCTATTGACTACTTCAGTTTGTCCATCGGTTTGGGGTGACAAGTAGTACTAAAAAGCAGTTTAGTCCCCAACTTAGCCCATAAACATCTCCAAAAGTGGCTAAGAAATTTAGTATCACGATCTGAAACAATAGTATTTGGCACACCATGCAAACGAATAATTTCACGAAAGAACAAATCAGCAACATTGACAAAGATCATCACTTTTATGACATGGTATAAAGTGTGCCATTTTCGAGAATCTATCCACGACAACAAATATGCTATCCTCCCTTCTTTGTTCTAGGTAAACCTAAAACAAAGTCCATAGATATATCCTCCCAAGGAACACTAGGTACAGTGCAAAGGCATATATAAACCATGAGGATTGAGTCGTGACTTAGCTTTTTGACATGTAGTGCAATGAGCAATAAAACGCTCAACATCCCGCCTCATCTTTGGCCAAAAGAAATGTGTAGCAAGTACGTCCTCCGCCTTCTTCACGCCAAAGTGTCCCATTAGTCCTCCTCCATGCGCCTCCTGCAACAACAAAAGACGAACGGAGCTAGCTGGAATGCATAGCTTGTTAGCACGAACACAAATCCATCATTAACGACAAACTTGTTCCATGTTCTTCCTTCTTTACAATTCTGCAATACATCTTTAAAATCAGCATCATGCACATATTGATCTTTGATGGTCTCCAAACCAAATATTTTGAAGTCAAGTTGTGAAAGCATAGTATAGCGACGAGACAATGCATCAAGAATAACATTTTCTTTACCCTTCTTGTGTTTAATGACATAAGGGAAAGTCTCAATGAATTCAACCCATTTAGCATGTCTACGATTCAGTTTAGCTTGACTTTTAATATGTTTCAAAGATTCATGATCGAATGTATAACAAATTCTTTGGGCCA
This sequence comes from Aegilops speltoides, assembly GCA_021437245.1. Lineage (NCBI taxonomy): Eukaryota > Viridiplantae > Streptophyta > Magnoliopsida > Poales > Poaceae > Aegilops > Aegilops speltoides. The sequence goes on from CM038147.1 coordinate 299,295,382, forward strand.
TAAATAATGTTGCCATGTTTCTAAAGTCCTAACAAGAGCATATAATTCTTTATCATAAGTAGAGTAATTCAGACTAGGCCCACTCAATTTTTCGTAAAAGTATGCAACAGGTTTGCCATCTTGTAATAACACACCTCCTAATCCAATTCCACTAGCATCACATTCAAGCTCAAAAGTCTTATTAAAATCGAAGTTGGAGTAAAGGAGCATGTGTCAACTTAGCTTTCAATACCGTGAAGGCTTCTTCCGTATGGTACCCCAAACAAAAGGCACATCCTTCTTTGTAAGCTCGTTGAGAGGTGCAGCAATGGTGCTGAAATCTCTCACAAAACGCCTATAGAAACCAGCGAGGCCAAGGAAACTCCTCACTTGTGTGACCGCTTTGGGCTGCGCCAACTCTCAATAGCTTCAATCTTGGCTTTATCAACTTCAATTCCTGTGGAGTAACAACATAGCCAAGAAAAGATACTCGGTCGGTGCAAAAGGTGCACTTCCCAAGGTTACCAAACAAACGTGCATCACGAGAGCATTAAAAACAGCACGTAATGTTCCAAATGTTCTTCCAAAGATTTGCTATAAATAAGTATATCATCAAAATAGACTACCACAAATCGTCCAATGAAAGCACGAAACTTCGCTCATTAATCTCATGAAAGTACTAGGTGCATTAGTTAACCCAAAAGGCATGACTAACCACTCATATAATCCAAACTTAGTTTTAAATGCTGTTTTCCATTCATCTCCCAATTTCATACGAATTTGATGGTATCCACTACGCAAATCAACTTTGGAGAATATTGTAGAGCCACTCAATTCATCAAGCATATCATCTAGCCTAGGAATAGGGTGACGATAACGAATAGTAATATTATTAATGCCTCTACAATCAACACACATACGTGACGTACCATCCTTTTTCGCACTAGAATAATAGGAACAGCACAAGGACTAAGGGATTCGCGATATAACCTTTGTCGAGCAGCTCCCGTATGATTGACGATAATCTCCTTCGCCTCCTCCGGATTGGTACGGTATGGTGCACGGTTGGTAATGATGCACCGAATTAAGTCAATTTGATGCTCAATCCTCGAATAGGTGGTAATCCGGTGGCACGCCTTGTGGAAAGACGCCGGCGAACTCCCCAAAATGTTAGTGACAGCGAGGGGCAAAGAGGAAGGCACGCCCTCGAATGAAAATAATGCCTCTTTGCACACAAAAGCATAGCAAATAGATTTGCTAAAATCTAGCTCATCAATATCAGATTTGGTGGCAAGTAAACATGCACTTTTCAATTTAATTTCGAAGCAACAAGAGATGGTTTATTATTAGGCTTCATGTGTTGCTCAAATTCTTTTGCCACAATCTGATTTTCACTCTTATTTTTCTCCTGTTTTGCTTTATTAGCTCTATTAATATCATCTTTCAAAATGGACTCAGAGTCATAGGAAGCAAAGTAATATTTTTATCCTTATGAACAAGAGTATACTGATTGTTTCTACCATGGTGTACAGAATTTTTATCAAATTGCCATGGTCTACCAAGTAACAAGGAACATGCTTGCATAGGTACCACATCACAATCAACATAATCAGCATATGTAGAGATACTAAAATGCACACGAACAAAGACGTGTTACCTTAACCTTGCCGCTGTTGTTGAACCATTGGATGTAGTAAGGATGTGGATGTGGTCTTGTGGTGAGAGATAGCTTCTCCACCATCTCCATGCTAGCCAAGTTGTTGCAGCTCCTCCATCTATGATGACGCTAATAGAACGCTCCTTCACAACTCCCTTTGTATGGAACAAATTATGCCTCTGATTTTGCTCACTTGTGTAACCTGCACACTCAAAACACGTTGAGCAACTAAACATTCATACCGTCAAGATCTTCAGAGCCATGTATTGTGTCTCATGATCGTAATCATCTCCACCGTGTTCCTCATGTGTAATAAGAGCCAAAGTCTCCTCATCATAGTCACTAGCGGACTCATACCCACCATCCTCGTGAGCAATCATCACACGCTGAGATTTGCATTCTCTCAAGAAATGTCCTCTTCCTTACAACGACGACAAATAATATCACTTGTGTGCCCTGCTGACGCCATGGAAGAAGAAGAGCTCTGTAGGCCTGCAGGTGTGCTCTTGGCGATAGTGGTGGTTGTGCTCGCTTTCTTGTATCACGGTTGGAGGTGGCACCAAGGAGGTGATGGTGCAAAGGAAGTAGATGATGCGCGTGGTGTCCATGATGAAGGTCGACCTGCGAAAAGTTAGTGCGGCGCCAATGCACTGCCGATCCTGCACTTCACGCTCAGCTTTACAAGCAAGATGGAATAAACGAGTGATATTATTATAATCCTTATAGTCTAGAATGGTCTCAATCTCTATTTAATCCACCCGTAAAACGTGCAAGCATAGCTTCATTCTCCTCAACAATACCACATCTAATCAAGCCGTTTGTAATTCCCGATAATATTCTTCTACAGAATTTTTTCCTTGTCTTAAGCGCTGCAATTTTTGAAGTAATTCACGTTGATAATATGGTGGAACCCAACGAGTACGCATAGCAGTTTTCAAAGCAGCCCAAGTAGCTGGAACAGGATATAATCTACAATGTTCAGACCACCAAACACATGCAAAGCTAGTGAAAGAACAAACAGCAGCAGAACACGCTCTCCTCGTGATATTGTAAACATGTAAATCGTTGTTCAGTTTCTAACTCCCAAGTAAGATATATATCAGGAACATATCTACCCTCAAATGGTGGAATATTCAATTTCAGTTTAGGGAGATGGTCATGATCTCGCACTGAGGGGAGCCCTAACATTGCCATTATTTGCATGTGGACGACCTGGTGGTTGTGGTGCTGGTGGTTGCACGTAGTTCGATGTTGATCAACCTCATCCTCGTAATCTCCCACAAAATCATCCTCCTCTGTACAGCAGCAGCAGCAGAGGCAGGAGCCAAAGAAGCACCAACAGCGATGCAGCGGCACCAGAATTTTGTCTGGCTCAATAGGAACACGCTGAGCTCGTCCCATACTTGATTCGGAAGGGGCGTAGTTGTTGTCGCTGCAGAGGTGCGATAGGTGCAGCCGGCGGTGGTTGTGGAAAATGCGCGAGCAATTCATCAAACTTGCTATCAAGCTTTGTTTCAAACGCCTTCTCAATGCCATCTATCTTCTCCATGGCCTCGTCAAATCTGTTTACCACATCTTGCACCTGTCCACTCATCATTTGCTGAAACTTATCATGTAGCTGTTTGTTCGTCAGTTCTCCCAATCAGTCTCATCGGCTTGTGATCCTGCCATGGTTAGCAGCAATAGAAACACACAAGAATATGATCCTCACAGACTACTAAAGAAGTGGTGGTGGTGTATCACAAACCCGTCAAGCAAATCTCAAATTCTTACCAGTTCTTACCCAAAGAAGCAGTGGTGATCGGCAACCGTTGTAGTCAAAACTCTCAAAGCTTGGATATAGCGATTACTGTGGAGAGTCCAACGCACGACGAGATGTATGTGGAGCTGGGAAGGCTTATAATATGGTAGCAAAAAGGGTCAGCAATAATCAATTCAGAGATGCAAAGTTGAATAAACGCTCAACGACGGTACTGTGCTGCTCCTAGGCTAGACCGTGCTAGAGACGCGAGCCTAGAACACTAACAAAATCACGGCGCTGCACGTAAACAAGAGAGGAGCACACTTTGAAAAAAAAAATTCGCTCTTATTTTTGCGAAAAATCACTATAATGGCGAGTGTCTCAAAACTCTTCCCAGGTCAAACTGACAGGATGGGCACGAAATTTTTCGACAATATATTTTTTTTCGACTGCCCGGACCCAAAAACTGGAAACGGGTCAAAAAAAACTTTCTATAACGGCGACTGGCTCAATACGCTTAGAAACACCTAAAAATAGGATAGCCAGAAAATTTTTTATCCCGTGCGTTTTTGGAAAATTTTGGGCCTAAACGGAGGGTGGTTTCCGGCCAAATTTTTTCGACCAATTTTTTTTTTTTGGAAACCAACCTCTTCTACGGACGGCAAAAGATTGCTGGAATCCGAAACCTACTCGGAAAACTAGATGGATCCCGAAAACAAACCTAATATGCAAGGGACTCGGATTGGTGGTGGATATATGGTGGTCGATGGCAGCGGTGGTGATATATGGCAGCGGTGGTGGTATATGGATACGGATTCGAAGCGGTGGCGGATAAGCGGTGGTGGTAGATGGCGAGGCGATGATAATGGTGCGCGGCGGCGTGACAACTTATGACCGTAACTTGAAACTCTAAAAGACTAGACTCTAAGACCAGAACTAGACACGACGATGCAACCGCAAATTCAACAATGCAAATACGTAAAAGATTATGCAAAGGCTCGATTGGTTCGGATAGGATGAACTAACCCTAATTTTTTTTGGCTTTTTCGTGGACTATAGGTATGAAGACAGACTCGATCTAAACTACGAAAACTGTAAAATCTCACCGAGCAACCTGGAAATCTGATACCACTTGATAGAGGCAAAGGTGTCCGTCTTTCGATGAGATGGTGGATTTCGCTTTGGTGGAAGTCGACTTTGACGATCCGACTACGAAGCGCATGCGAGAACGCCGCGCTTTAGCAATCGCTAAACCAACTCCGAGAGGTTATTGACCACGCCGAGCACGATCAACCTGACCACGAGGGTCTATTTCCTGCGAGCAAACGAAGAACAAGCAAGAAACTGAGATTTCAACTGATATTGCGAATTTAAGATGAAAGCTTTATTGATCAAGGTGGGGTTCTGTGGCGCCTTTGTCCGGTCGTTGAACACAAACGGCACGCGGTTGCAGCTATGGCGAACTTTTGATCTAAACAAAACCCAAAGTCTAAACGGTGCCCTAAGGGCTGTATATATGGAGGAAGAGGGGTGAATTTCGTGGCCCTTGGTGGAGGGGTCCAAACTAACCCTATTTCTTGTTTCCCCACACATACGGACTCTAAAATAGCCTATACTAATGTATTTCGAAATTACATGGGCTGGCCCAATAATAAGGTGACGAAGACCTAGAATAGCCTCTGGACGAAATTTATAAAGTGGCATCTTGTATATTTCGTCCAAGGCTTCATGCACTCATTATGGTGGCTTCAAAGTCCTGAAATCATCACTTGTAACTCCATTCTTGTCCCCTTGCATGCCATCATCTCCATGCTTGTTCTTGCTCCAATATTCATCCTTCTCCAAGCTAGGCCCTTCATTTGTAAGCAAAACAAATGTATCCAATTTAGGCAGATCATATTCTCATGAACATTAGAATCATTACCAAGAAACGAAAGTACCGGTAATTTAGTTGGCGTCTTGAGAGCTCTAGTAATTGGTCCAGTATGTATAGCAGCAGGGGCTGTGGGTGTAACAATGGTATTGATGTCCTCATCACGAGTGATATTATTATAATCCTTATAGTCTAGAATGGTCTGAATCTCTCTATTTAATCCACCCAGAAAACGTGCAAGCATAGCTTCATTCTCCTCAACAATACCACATCTAATCAAGCCAGCTTTGTAATTCCCGATAATATTCTTCTCTGAGTTTTTCCTTGTCTTAAGCGCTGCAATTTTTGAAGTAATTCACGTTGATAATATGGTGGAACCCAACGAGTACACATAGCAGTTTTCAAAGCAGCCCAAGTAGCTGGAACAGGATATAATCTACAATGTTCGCACCACCAAACACATGCAAAGCTAGTGAAAGCACAAACAAAGCAGCAGAACACGTCTCTCCTCGGGATATTGTAAACATGTAAATCGTTGTTCAGTTTCTAACTCCCAAGTAAGATATATATTAGGAACATATCTACCCTCAAATGGTGGAATATTCAATTTCAGTTTAGGAGATGGTCATGATCTCGCACTGAGGGGAGCCCTAATATTGCCATTATTTGCATGTGGACGACCTGGTGGTTGTGGTGCTGGTGGTTGCACGTAGTTCTCGATGTTGATCAACCTCATCCTCATAATCGTCCACATACACATCATCCTCCCTCGGTACCACCAGCAGCAGAGAAGCAGGAGCCAAAGAAGCACCAACAGCAGAGCAGCGGCACGAGAATTTTGTCCTGGCTCAATAGGAACACGCTGAGCTCGCCCATACTGATTCGGAAGGGGCGTGGTTGTTGTCGTTCTGAGAGGTGCGATAGGTGGAGCCGGCGGTGGTTGTGGAAAACGCCATGAGCAATTCATCAAACTTGCTATCAAGCTTTGTTTCAAACGTCTTCTCAATGCCATCTATCTTCTCCATGGCCTCGTCAAATCTGTTTAGCACGCCTTGCACCTGTCCAATCATCATTTGCTGAAACTTATCATGTAGCTGTTTGTTCGTCGGGTTCTCCCAATCAGTCTCGTGGCTTGTGATCCTGCCATGGTTAGCAACAATAGAAACACACAAGAATATGATCCTCTGAGACTACTAGGAAGTGGTGGTGGTGGTGTGGTGGACAGTCACAAATCCGACAAGCAAATCTCAAATTCTTACCAGTTCTTACCCAGCGAAGCGGTGATCGGCAACCGCTGTAGTCAAAACTCTCAAAGCTTGGCTATAGCGATTACGTGGAGAATCAAACGCACGACGAGATGTATGTGGAGCTGGGAAGGCTTATAATATGGTAGCAAAAAGGTCAAGAATAATCAATTCGAGATGCAAAGTTGAATAAACGCTCAACGACGGTGATCAGGCTGGTCCTAGGCTAGACCGTGCTAGAGACGCGAGCCTAGAACACTAACAAAATCACGGCGCTGCACGTAAACAAGGGAGGAGCACACTCTGAATTTTTTTTTTTTTCTTTTTTTTTTGCTGCTTTTTTTTTTGCGAAAATCACTATAATGGCGAGTGTCTCAAAACTCTTCCTGTGTCAAACTGATAGGATGGGCACGAAATTTTTTCGACCAAATTTTTTTTTTTTCATTTGCTGGACCCAAAAACTGAAACGGGTCAAAAAACTTTCTATAACGGCGATTGTCTCAATACGCTTAGAAACACCTAAAATAGGATAGCCGAAATTTTTTGTCCCGTGCGTTTTTGGAAAATTTTGGGCCTAAACGGAGGGTGGTTTCCGGCCAAATTTTTTCGACCAAATTTTTTTTTTGGAAACCAACCTCTTCTACGGACGGCAAAAGATTGCTGAATCAAACCTACTCGCACAAGGAAACACGAATCGAAATTAGATGGATCCCAAAACAAATCTAATATGCAAGGAACTCGGATTGGTGGTGGATATATGGTGGTGGTATATGGCAACGGTGGTGGTATATGGCAGCGGTGGTGGTATATGGATATGGATTTGAAGCGGTGGCGGATAAGCGGTGGTGGTAGATGGCGTATGATGATAGCGCAAAGTGGGCGGCGTGACAACTTATGACCGTAACTCAAACTCTAAAAGACTAGACTCTAAGACAAGCAACTAGACACGACGATGCAACCGCAAATTCAACAATGCAAATACGAAAAAGATTATGCAAAGGCTCAGATTGGTTCGGATATGATGACCTAACCCTAATTTTTTTGGCTTTTTCGTGGACTGTAGGTATGAAGAATAGACTCGATCTAAACTACGAAAAACTGTAAAATCTCACCGAGCAACCTGGAAATCTGATACCACTTGATAGAAGCAAAGGTGTCCCGTCTTTCGATGAGATGGTGGATTTCGCTTTTGTGGAAGTCGACTTTGACGATCCGACTATGAGCGTGCGAGGACGTCGCGCCTTAGCAATTGCTAAACCAACTCCGAGAGGTTATTGACCATGCTGGAGCACGATCAACCTGACCACGAGGGTCTATTTCCTGCGAGCAAACGAAGAACAAGCAAGAAACTAAGATTGCAATCTGGATATTGCAAATATAAGATGAAAGCTTTATTGATCAAGGTGGGGTTACGGACGCTTTGTCCAGTCGTTGAACACAAACGGCACGCTGGTTGCAGCTATGGCGAACTTTTGATCTAAACAAAACCCAAAGTCTAAACGGTGCCCTAAGGGCTGTATATATGGAGGAAGAGGGGAGAATTTCGTGGCCCTTGGTGGAGGGGTCCAAACTAACCCTATCTCTTGTTTCCCCACACATACGGACTCTAAAAATAGCCTATACTAATGTATTTCGAAATTACATGGGCTGGCCCAATAATAAGGTGACGAGCACCTAGAATAGCCTCTGGACGAAATTTATGAAGTGGCATCTTGTATATTTCGTCCAAGGCTTCATGCGCTCATTATGGTGGTTTCAAAGTCCTGAAATCATCACTTGTAACTCCATTCTTGTCCCCTTAGCATGCCATCATCTCCATGCTTGGTCTTGCTCCAATGTTCATCCTTCTCCAAGCTAGGCCCTTCATTTGTAAGCAAAACAAATGTATCCAATTTAGGCAGCATCATATTCTCATGAACATTAGAATCATTACCAAGAAACGAAAGTACCTGGTAATTTAGTTGGCGTGCGCGAGCTCTAGTAATTGGTCCAGTATGTATAGCAGCAGGGGCTGTGGGTGTAACAATGGTATTGATGTCCTCATCACTTTGGAAAGGCAATGGAGAAGATGGATGACATTGAGAAGTCAATTGACACCAAGTTGGACGCCAAGTTTGATGAATTACTCAAACGCCTCCCACAACCAGTTCTACGCCGCGATACAGTAGGGCGAGCACAGCGTGTTCCTATTGAGCCAGGACAAAATTCGGGTACTGCTGCTACTGTTGTTGGTGCTTCTGTAGCTCCTGCTGTTACTACTGAGATTGAGGACTATTACGAGGATGAGGTTGATCAAAATTAGAACTACGTGCAGCCACCAGCACCACCACCAGCAGGTCGACCTCAGGTATATATTCGCAACGGTAGGCCTGCACCACCACCTCAGGTACGAGATCATGACCATCTCCCTAAACTGAAATTGAATATTCCACCGTTTGAGGGTAGATATGTTCCTGATATATATCTTACTTGGGAGTTAGAAACTGAACAACAATTTACATGTTTACAATATCCTGAGGAGAGACGTGTTCCTGCTGCTGTTTGTGCTTTCACTAACTTGGCATGTGTATGGTGGTCTGAACATTGTAGATTATATCCTGTTCCAGCTACTTGGGCTGCTTTGAAAACTGCTATGCGTACTCGTTGGGTTCCACCATATTATCAACGTGAATTACTTCAAAAATTGCAGCGCTTAAGACAAGGAAAAAAATTCTCTAGAAGAATATTATCAGGAATTACAAACTGGCACGATTAGATGTGGTATTGTTGAGGAGAATGAAGCTATGCTTGCACATTTTATGGGTGGATTAAATAGAGAGCTTCAGACCATTCTAGAATATAAGGAGTATACTAATATCACTCGTTTATTCCATCTTGCTTGTAAAGCTGAATGTGAAGTGCAGGATCGACAAGCATTGGCGCGAACTAACTTTTCTGCAGGTCGACTTTCATCATGGACACCGCGTGCATCCTCTACTTCCACTATACCTGCACCTCCATCAGCTGCTACCTCCAGCCGTGATACAAGAAATCACGCACAACCACCACTATCTGCCAAGAGCGCACCTGCCGGGCCTGCACAGAGCTCTTCTTCGTCCATGGCATCAACAGGGCACACAAGTGATATTATTTGTCGTCGTTGTAAGGGAAGAGGTCATTATGCGAGAGAATGCAATCTCAGCATGTGATGATTGCTACTGAGGATGGTGGGTACGAGTCCGCTAGTGACTATGATGAGGAGACGTTGGCTCTTATTACACGTGAAGAACATGGTGGAGATGATTCTGATCATGAGACGCAATACATGGCTCCAGAAGACGCTGACAGGTATGAATGTTTAGTTGCTCAACGTGTTTTCAGTGTGCAGGTCACACAAGCTGAGCAAAATTAGAGGCATAATTTGTTCCATACCAAGGGAGTTGTGAAGGAACGTTCTGTGCGCGTCATCATAGACGGAGGGAGCTGCAATAACTTGGCTAGCATGGAGATGGTGGAGAAGCTTTCTCTCGCCACAAGACCACATCCACATCCTTACTACATCCAATGGTTCAACAACAGCGGCAAGGTTAAGGTAACACATACTGTTGGTGTGCATTTTAGTATCTCTACATATGCTGATTATGTTGATTGTGATGTGGTACCTATGCAAGCATGTTCCTTATTACTTGGTAGACCATGGCAATTTGATAAAATTCAGACACCATGGTAGAAACAATCAAGATACTCTTGTTCATGAGGATAAAATATTACTTTGCTTCCTATGACTCCTGATTCTATTTTGAAAGATGATATTAATAGAGCTAATAAAGCAAAACAGGAGAAGAATAAGAGCGAAAATCAAATTGTGGCAAAAGAATTTGAGCAAGAAATGAAGCCTAATAATAAACCATCTAGTGTTGCTTCTGTAATAAAATTGACAAGTGCATGTTTATTTGCCACCAAATCTGATATTGATGAGCTAGATTTCAGCAAATCTGTTTGTTATGCTTTTGTGTGCAAAGAGGCATTATTTTCATTCGAGGGCGTGCCTTCCTCTTTGCCTCCTGCTGTTACTAACATTTTGCAGGAGTTCGCTGACGTCTTTCCACAAGACGTGCCACCGGGATTACCGCCTATTCGAGGGATTGAGCATCAGATTGACTTAATTCCCGGTGCTTCACTGCCAAACCGTGCGACATACCGTACCAATCCAGAGGAGACGAAGGAGATTATGCGTCAAGTACAAGAGCTGCTCGACAAAGGTTATATACGCGAATCCCTTAGTCCTTGTGCTGTTCCTATTATTCTGGTGCCGAAAAAGGATGGTACATCACGTATGTGTGTTGATTGTAGAGGCATTAATAATATTACTATTCGTTATCGTCATCCTATTCCTATGCTAGATGATATGCTTGATGAATTGAGTGGCTCTATAATATTCTCCAAAGTTGATTTGCGTAGTGGATACCATCAAATTCGTATGAAATTGGGGGATGAATGGAAAACAGCATTTAAAACTAAGTTTGGATTATATGAGTGGTTAGTCATGCCTTTTGGGTTAACTAATGCACCTAGTACTTTCATGAGATTAATGAACGAAGTTTTACGTGCTTTCATTGGACGATTTGTGGTAGTTTACTTTGATGACATATTGATTTATAGCAGAACTTTGGAGGAACATTTGGAACATTTACGTGCTGTTTTTATTGCTCTACGAGATGCACGTTTGTTTGGTAACCTTGGGAAGTGCACCTTTTGCACCGACTGAGTGTCTTTTCTTGGTTATGTTGTTAGTCCACAGGGAATTGAAGTTGATAAAGCCAAGATTGAAGCTATTGAGAGTTGGCCGCAGCCCAAAACGGTCACACAAGTGAGGAGTTTTCTTGGCCTCGCTGTATTCTATAGGCGTTTTGTGAGAGATTTCAGCACCATTGCTGCACCTCTCAATGAGCTTACAAAGAAGGATGTGCCTTTTGTTTGGGGTACCGCACAGGAAGAAGCCTTCACGGTATTGAAAGATAAGTTGACACATGCTCCTTTACTCCAACTTCCTGATTTTAATAAGACTTTTGAGCTTGAATGTGATGCTAGTGGAATTGGATTAGGAGGTGTGTTATTACAAGATGGCAAACCTGTTGCATACTTTTCTGAAAAATTGAGTGGGCCTAGTCTGAATTATTCTACTTATGATAAAGAATTATATGCTCTTGTTCGGACTTTAGAAACATGGCAACATTATTTATGGCCCACAGAATTTGTTACACATTCTGATCATGAATCTTTGAAACATATTAAAAGTCAAGCTAAACTGAATCGTAGACATGCTAAATGGGTTGAATTCATTGAGACTTTCCCTTATGTCATTAAACACAAGAAGGGTAAAGAAAATGTTATTGCTGATGCATTGTCTCGTCGCTATACTATGCTTTCACAACTTGACTTCAAAATATTTGGTTTGGAGACCATCAAAGATCAATATGTGCATGATGCTGATTTTAAAGATGTATTGCAGAATTGTAAAGAAGGAAGAACATGGAACAAGTTTGTCGTTAATGATGGATTTGTGTTCCGTGCTAACAAGCTATGCATTCCAGCTAGCTCCGTTCGTCTTTTGTGATGAGGACATGACTACCTTGGATATGACCAAAAATATTACATACATGCATATTTGTCAGGTGATTTCTATTGCAAACTATTCAATAATCTATTTATGTTATTCAGAACAAAAATACTTCACACACTTTTGTGTTTTGTCTAATTGCAGGTGTATGGGACATTTGTACAATCTACATATGAAGATAAGGAAGAACGAGATGTTTATTTGCTGTTCAAAAAGTTCTCTCACGTCACTTTTGGCCCAAGAGAAGATAGAGTCCAAGTCTCTCACGTTTTGGACTCAGATTCGGACTGCACAGACGTACCTGACTCAAAACGCCAACAACTTTTTCATACGGACTCCGAATTGGGTGATTCTTTTTTTGTTGGAAAGTAGATTGCATGCTCTTTCCAGCACAATTGGAATCACCTTAAAATACGTCCGGAGCGTTGAGTTATAGACGAAACAATCTGACGCTGCACCAGAATCCGAGTCAAACTACAAGTCCAAAGGTGTTACGTCACCTCCACTTGGGCCCATTGGCCTTGTACGACCTAGGGTTAGTTTTAGGCTGCCTTGGAACGTTCTCCCACCTCCTTGGCCGCCACCCCTTGCTCCTATATAAGTAGATCCATCTAGTAGCTTTTTGCTTGGGATTTGTTTAGTTAAAAGTTAGCCATTGCAACTTCGTGTACTTCGTTTGTGTCCAACGACCAGACCAAGACCGCTTACGGATCCCCACCTTTATCAATACTTCATACATACTCGCAATATTCAGATTGCTTTTATCATATTCTTGCTTGTTCTTCGATTGCTTGCAGAAATAGACCTTCGTGGTCAGGTTGATTGTGCTCTGGCGTGGTCAATAACCTCTCGGAGTTGGTTTAGCGATTGCTAAGGCGCAACGTCGTGCACGTTTGTAGTCGGATCGTCAAAGTCGTCTCCAGCAAATCGATAGTTATCATCTCATCGAAAGATCGGGACACCTCCGCCTCTATCAAGTGGTATCAGTTTTCAGGTTGCTCGGTGAGATTTTACAGTTTTTCATAGTTTAGATCGCATCTGTCATTCATACCTACAGTCCATGAAAAAGCCACAAAAAAAAGTTAGATCTGTTCATCCTTTATCCAAGCCAGTCTGAGCCTTTGCAATTTTCTATTCATTGCTTGCATAGTTGAATTATCGGTTGCATCGTCGTGTCAGTTGCTGGTCTTAGTGTCTAGTTCCTTTAGAGTTTCGAGTTCAGTTCACATTAGTCACGCCGCCGCTGCATCATTATCCCTTCCGCTGTCCACCATCCCATCTATTAATTTCCACCATGTGCTACGCACTGTTCATTGTCATAATCATAGTTGAGGTCATTCACATCTTCGCCTGATCCAATCTGCATCTTATCTAGTTTGTCTTGGAAAGAGGGAGAAAAAAAAGAGAGAAAAAAGGAAAGAAAAAAAAAAGAAAAGGAGAGAGAAGAAAAAGAAAAAAAAAGCGTGAGAAAAAAAAAGAGAAGAAAAAAACGGATCTATCTAGAATCAATCTCGTACCTGAATTCGGATTGGAATCTGTTTTGCGCACTGTTCAGTAAAACAGGTGTATCTTCCTCATACGAAGTCCGTTTTGGCTCCGTGAGTACTCAAATGGAAGCTAGCGACGAGCCGCATCTAAATAGTTGCAGAAGCAAGTTCATTATTTCACACCTCAAAATCGGCTTCTAAATAGGTCTTTTTGCCCTCTGAAGTTCGTGAACACTGATTGTTCCAATTTTTCAGGCCAGTTTTAGAATTCTTTGACTCCTCATATCAGTTCGGAATTGAGTGATTCTTTTTGCATTGGAAAGCTTGAGTTAGTAGCATTCTTTGAAAATTTATCAGAAAATTGGCTCAAACTTTTTAAGAGGAAAGTTGGAGAGAGATTTGTTGTATGTCCTGCTTGGTAGTTGTTTTTCATCATTATCTTCACTACCATTGTGATCTTCACTTATATCTTGCTGTCAAGAGCTACTTAGTATCCTTCATTGATGCTAGTTGTGCTATGCCGTGACCTCATTAGTGTTCTAGGCTCGCGTCTCTAGTCCGGTCTAGCCTAGGACCAGCACAGACCGTCGTTGAGCGCTTATTCAACATTGCATCTTTGAATTGATTATTGCTAATCTTTTGCTACCATATATAGCCAACCCAGCTCCACATATTTCTACACCGTGTATACGACGCCCCCGGCAATCGCTTTACTCAATATTCGAGTTACTTGACACCGCTGGTTGCCGATCACCGCTTTGCTGCATGGTAAGAACTTGTAAGACATTGATATTTGCTTTATCTGTGAGCATTTTACCACCACATCCTAGTAGTTATAGGAACATTATTTTTGGATTTTGTTTCTTGTTTCTACTAATCATGACAGGTTTCGAGATAGAAGTTCTTGGACTGACGAACACATCTTCACCATCACGAGTTGGAACAACACACACAAGCACATGGCCAGTTAGCTCTTTACCGTCATTTGAGGGTAGATTTAATCCTGCTATTTATCTAGCTTGGGAGCTTGAAGTAGAACAAGTTTTTAGTCACCATGGCTTTTCTGAACTTGAGCGAGTACGAGCTGCCACTAGAGCATTTACTGGTTTTGCTTCTGTTTGGTGGAATGTGCATTGTAAGAAAAACATTGATAACCAACCCACAACTTGGAAAGATTTGAAAGATGTAATGAGAAAACAATTTTTCCCTCCTTACTATCGTCCTGAATTGCTTCGCAAATTTGAACAATTTAAACAAGGCAATAATATTGTTCATGCTTACTACCAAGAGTTCAAATCTTATATACATCATTGTGACATAGAAGAATCTGAGAATGATACAATGAATAGATTTTTTGGTGGTTTAAACCATGATATTCAGGCAAGATTTCAGTATATTCCTCGTTGCATTACTGGTATGTATGTTCGTGCTTGTACCTTTGAGAGACGATTCAGGGAGGATGCATTGGGTGACTACAACAACTACAATTCCAGTTCATGCTCACCACCGCCGGTTGGTTCCTCCACCGTTGCACCTACTAGAGCAGCCCCACCTCGGGCGTGACATCATCTCAAGAGTATGGTGCATTGTCTACGCCTCAGTAACTACATCAGCTCGTCTTTGCGACAAGGTAACAATAAAGGTATTGATGATATAACTTCACATGAGAATGATGCATCCCTAGTTAACTTGAATACATCATGTGTTGAGCTACCCACTACTTTGGTCACACCACCTATTTTTGAGGATTATGTTGATAATTTGACTATGCCATGTGATCAAACAACTGAAATGCCAACAATTTTGAGAGCACCAATTGAATTAACTGTTGATGCAAAAGAATCAATGTTTAATCGTTTTGATATGACCTCTAATCTTGGTGATGATTCTGTGTCGAATGACTCATTGCATGTTTGCTTATCTAAGCATGTTGTAGCATGTAAATTTGATTCAAATAAGGTTTATTCACCAATGTTGGGATGGTTTAATGATGAACATTGTCAATCTTTTGAAATAAATAAGAGCTTCACTTATATGTGCAAACTGAGTTGCAATATTTTCATGCCTTCTAGTTCTTGTGCTAATTTGTTGGCTTTAGATTTTATGAACTATGCAAGTTACTCATCTATTCATGTGTCATATATGCAAAAATCAAGGGAAGTAAAAATGGATGACATATACATATACAACATGTACACCTTGTCTCTTTTGTTAGCCACATTTCAGATTAAGCAACGCCGAGGACGGCTTTATTTTCAAGAAGGGGAGGATGATGAGGACATGACTACCTTGGATATGACCAAAAATATTACATACATGCATATTTGTCAGGTGATTTCTAGTGCAAACTATTCCATAATCTATTTATGTTATTCAGAACAAAAATACTTCACACACTTTTGTGTTTTGTCTAATTGCAGGTGTATGGGACATTTGTACAATCTATATATGAAGATAAGGAAGAACGAGATGTTTATTTGCTGTTCAAAAAGTTCTCTCACGTCACTTTTGGCCCAAGAGAAGATAGAGTCCAAGTCTCTCACGTTTTGGACTCAGATTCGGACTGCACAGACATACCTGACTCAAAACGCCAACAACGTTTTCATACGGACTCCGAATTGGGTGATTCTTTTTTTGTTGGAAAGCAGATTGCATGCTCTTTCCATCACAATTGGAATCACCTTAAAATACGTCCGGAGCGTTGAGTTATAGACGAAACAATCTGACGCTGCACCAGAATCCGAGTCAAACTACAAGTCCAAAGGTGTTACGTCACCTCCACTTGGGCCCATTGGCCTTGTACGACCTAGGGTTAGTTTTAGGCTGCCTTGGAACGTTCTCCCACCTCCTTGGCCGCCACCCCTTGCTCCTATATAAGTAGATCCATCTAGTAGCTTTTTGCTTGGGATTTGTTTAGTTAAAAGTTAGCCATTGCAACTTCGTGTACTTCGTTTGTGTCCAACGACCAGACCAAGACCGCTTACGGATCCCCACCTTTATCAATACTTCATACATAATCGCAATATTCAGATTGCTTTTATCATATTCTTGCTTGTTCTTCGATTGCTTGCAGAAATAGACCTTCGTGGTCAGGTTGATTGTGCTCTGGCGTGGTCAATAACCTCTCGGAGTTGGTTTAGCGATTGCTAAGGCGCAACGTCGTGCACGTTTGTAGTCGGATCGTGAAAGTCGTCTCCACCAAATCGATAGTTATCATTTCATCGAAAGATCGGGACACCTCCGCCTCTATCATTTTGTTGTTGCAGGAGGCACATGGAGGAGGACTAATGGGACACTTTGGCATGAAGAAGACGGAGGACGTACTTGCTACACATTTCTTTTGGCCAAAGATGAGACGGGATGTTGAGAGTTTTATTGCCCGCTGCACGACATGTCAAAAAGCTAAGTCACGGCTCAATCCTCATGGTTTATATATGCCTTTGCATGTACCTAGTGTTCCTTGGGAGGATATATCTATGGACTTTGTCTTAGGTTTACCTAGAACAAAGAAGGGGAGGGATAGCATATTTGTTGTCGTGGATAGATTCTCGAAAATGGCACACTTTATACCATGTCATAAAAGCGATGATGCTGTTAATGTTGTTGATTTGTTCTTTCGTGAAATTATTCGCTTGCATGGTGTACCAAATACTATTGTTTCAGATCGTGATACTAAATTTCTTAGCCACTTTTGGAGATGTTTATGGGCTAAGTTGGGGACTAAACTGCATTTGAGTACTACTTGTCACCCCCAAACTGATGGACAAACTGAAGTAGTCAATAGAACATTGTCTACTATGCTTAGGGCTGTTCTAAAGAATAATAAGAAAATGTGGGAGGAATGCTTGCCTCATATTGAATTTGCTTATAATCGTTCATTGCATTCTACTACTAAGATGTGCCCATTTGATGTTGTGTATGGTTTCCTACCTCGTGCACCTATTGATTTGTTGCCCCTTCCATCTTCGAAGAAGGTTAATTTTGATGCTAAAGAACGTGCTGAATTGATTTTAAAAATGCATGAGTTAACTAAGGAAAACATTGAACGTATGAATGCTAAATATAAACATGCTGGAGATAAGGGTAGAAAACATGTTGTGTTTGCACCTGGAGATCTTGTTTGGTTACATTTGCGTAAGGATAGATTTCCTGATTTGCGCAAATCAAAGCTAATGCCACGTGCTGCTGGTCCCTTTAAGGTGTTGGAGAAAGTAAATGATAATGCATATAAACTTGAGCTGCCTGCAGATTTTGGGGTTAGTCCCACTTTTAACATTGCAGATTTGAAGCCATATTTGGGTGAGGAAGATGAACTTCCGCCGAGGACGACTTCATTTCAAGAAGGGGAGGATGATGAGGACATCAATACTATTGTTACACCCACAGCCCCTGCGGCTATACATACTGGACCAATTACTAGAGCTCGCGCACGCCAACTAAATTACCAGGTACTTTTGTTTCTTGGTAATGATTCTAATGTTCATGAGAATATGATGCTACCTAAATTGGATACAGTTGTTTTGCTTACAAATGAAAGGCCTAGCTTGGAGAAGGATGAACATTGGAGCAAGAACAAGCATGGAGATGATGTCATGCGCAAGGGGGACAAGAACGGAGTTACAAGTGATGATTTCAGGACTTTGAAGCCACCATAATGAGTGCATGAAGCCTTGGACGAAATATACAAGATGCCACTTCATAAATTTCGTCCAGAGGCTATTCTAGGTGCTGCGTCACCTTATTATTGGGCCAGGCCAATGTAATTTCGAAATACATAAGTATAGGCTATTTTTAGAGTCCGTATGTATGGGGAAACAAGAGATAGGGTTAGTTTCGGACCCCTCCACCAAGGGCCACGAAATTCACCCCCTCTTCCTCCATATATACAGCCCTTAGGGCACCGTTTAGACTTTGGGTTTTGTATAGATTAAAAGTTCGCCATAGCTGCAACTTCACGTACTTTGTTTGTGTTCAACGACCAGACAAAGGCGTCACAGAACCCCACCTTGATCAATAAAGCTTTCATCTTATATTCGCAATATCCAGATTGCAATCTCAGTTTCTTGCTTGTTCTTCGTTTGCTCGCAGGAAATAGACCCTCGTGGTCAGGTTGATCGTGCTCCGGTGTGGTCAATAACCTCTCGGAGTTGGCTTAGCGATTGCTAAGGTGCGACGTCCTCGCATGTTCGTAGTCGGATCGTCAAAGTCGACTTCCACCAAAGCGAAATCCACCATCTCATCGAAAGACGGGACACCTTTGCCTCTATCATCATCTTGGTAATCATCCATTGTGTCTCAAGTTTGTTCCCGCATATACACAATTGCTAGCTTGGTTTGTGCATTGTGCAAAAGTGGCCATAGAAAAAAAAGAAATAAAGCTTTTAAGCAAAAGAAAGAGAGCAAAGAGCTTGTAAGTAATAGCCATAGCATCACAATATATCATACGGTATCATATTTGATCATCTTGGATCATTGTGTGAGAAACACCGGGAACCATACATATATAGCATACTTGGTATAGAAAGTTTAAACATTTTGCATCTTATAGGTTGTGCACAAGTGTCGTATCCGCCTATTGAGCAATCGTGCTAGCGTCTCTCTTGAGTTGTGCAACACGAGCGTTTTCCGTGGATTCCACATTTATTGCTCATTCCTTGGTTGCACGACCCCATTTATCTATCCGTGTGTGTGTTTCCGTGTACCACATATTGCTATTGGTCTACTTGTTTCACTTGCGAATTTGTGAATCTTTTTCAACATTATTGACTCTTGCTAACATTTTGCATCAATTTTTTTTTGTGCCACTATCCTCACCGAGCTCTACCATAAGCTTTACTTGATAGGTGTGAGTGAACAAGTCCGGTACCAATTCCACTATTCTTTCATCTCACATTGAGTGACACGGGATACATCCTCAACTTTGGGAAAAGGTAACTTGGTATTGTTTATCTCATTTCCTACTCACCTCTACTCGAGTCTTGTGATGGATAGGCAAGGCATTTCATCTTCGGTCTACAACAACAACGACGAGTTCGATGCCATGAACAACAACTCCGACGCCAAGATGCAAGCTAAAATGGAGGAGATCAAAGCCCTCATCAAGTCCTACAAGCGATCTTCCTCATCTTTGAGAAGACGCTCAAGAGCACATGCTTCCGAGCTACCATCTCCGGCAAGATCACATCGGCATCGACACCATCACCAACAAGAACGTGAAGGTCAAGAGCTCTACATCAACAACCGCTCAATGACTTCACCATCTCCCTTGGCATCTTCGCCAAGCGACTTCAAGGCATCTTCGCCTACGGACATACGGCATCTTCGCCAACAAGAACCCCAAGACTACGCTCAAGAGAAGCTCCCCAAGCTCAAGTCCGTGACTTCCACGAGCTACTACGACCTCGACATCGACCACGCGATTCCTTTCTATGGGACTCAAGAACCCGAGGACTACCTCGAGTGGGAGCGTTTGATGGACGACTACCTCAAGCTACATCAAGTTCGTCCCGAAGATCAAGTGAAGTGCGCCACAAGAAACTTCCACGACTACGCCTCGATATGGTGGCTTCACACACCTTCGGAGAGCTACGAGATGAGTTGGCCCAAGACGAAGAGAGCTTTACGGCGAGAGTTTGTGCCTCCAACCTACACGGAACAACTTCGACGCCAATTGGAGAACACCACCCAAGGATCCAAGTCCATCGACAAGTACTTCAAGGAGATGATGATTGCCTTGCGACGAGCCGGCGTGGACGACCCCATTTCGATGAAGTTCCACGTCATGATGGGATTGCACAACGACATATCCAAGACCATCTTCCTCGAGAACTACAAGTCCATTGACGACTACTACATTGGTGCTCTCAAGGCGGAACAAGAACTCATGAAGGCCAAGGCTTCTCCACCCCAAGCAAACTTGGCGACCAAGCTCACGACAAGCATGAGGCTAGTACCACCAAGATGTCCAAGCCCGACGAGCTCCAAGACGATGCTCCCAAGTTTGACTTCACCGCCATCCCTCTTTGTGGCATTGATGGTGCCGAGTCTACTTCGACTCTTTTTCAAGACGGTGCGGCGACGAGTACGACTACGGAGACCCTCAAGGACGAAGCTTTGGAGGCGAGCGACAAGGTGGCGAGCGAGGATGATGCTTCCATCTTTGGAGGCGAGAGTGATGATGTGCCATCTTCGGCCTTCATCCATGGCGACGGTGACGAGATGATTGAGCATGGGATTTTCCCTTTAGTCATGGAGGAAAGTGATGATGTGCCATCTTCAGCCTTCATCCACGGCGACGACGACGAGATGGTTGAGCATGGGATCTTCCCTTCGACCACGGCGACGTATGATGACTTGAGTGACTTGTGCCACCATATTGACAGTCCCATTTATGATGACACGCCGATCCTCGACGACTTCGTCCTCCCTTTGGACAAGTCGATGGCCATCGTGGATTATGATGCACCGCCCACATGGTTCCATCAAGATGATGATGATGACCACCATTTGGTCTTTCCCACCTCACCTACACCACTTGAGTTGAATGACAAAGGTAACATAGGTGAAGGTGATGCTCTAGTCCCACTAGTGGACATTCTTGACATTGATTGCTTGCATGATGTTGATCCACCTATTGCCATGCTTCATGCTAGTATGATTTCCCCATGCGATGATTTGCCCATTTATGATGAGTATGATGATTCTATTGTGCAGTCTATTAGTTGTGATGCCATGTTACATAGGATTTCTTGTGACAATTCTTTAGGTCACATCATGTTTGATAATCCGCTTGACTTGTCATATGCTATGCATGAGATCAACCATATGTCTTATTTGCAATCTCTTCATAGTGACTATGCATATGTGATGTAGGGTAGAACCCTAGGTGATGATCTTTTCACAATTGGAGGGGGAAAATGGAGGGAATCAGAAGAACAATAAGAACACAAGGATGAACACAAAGAGAGAATCACTCCAACAATTCCCAATTACACATCCACTAGAGTAACAACACAAGATCCACAAGTCTCAAACACAATCAAAGGAAAGATACAATGGCAAAGTTCATCCCAAATCCAAAGGAAGAGGGGTCTTGGTGGTAGATAGTCTTCTCCTAGAAGGAGGTCTTGAAATCCTCAAGGATTCTTCCCTATGGGGTCTTGATCCTCAAAGAGGGAAGGTAATGGAGCAAAGCTCACCAAGATCTCATCTAATACTTTGCTAACCCTAAACATGACCCTAGGTACGAATTATATAGGCTTGGGGTCGAAGGAGAAGAAGTGGAGCCGAAGTCCTCATCATAGTCGTCCATCCTAGGAGGCCCGTGCGCACGGGGTAAGTTGGGCCCGTGCGCACGGGGGTCCCGTGGGCACGGTACAAGCCCGTGCGCATGGGGTGCTCCAGCGTCAACTCCCTGAGTAGCCCGTGGGCACGGGGTTTCTGGGGCCCGTGCACACGGGGTGGCCTGGAGCTCCCTGTGCTACTGCTGTTGTCCTTCTTCTTGATCCTCGTGGCCTTGGGGTGGTTCTCCTTCTTCTTGGGGGTCCTCCTGAGCTCCTTGGTGGTGTTCCTCTTCGTACCTAAGGAGGCATAGCACATTTTGGTGAGGTAGTATACATGTTCTATTTGGGTTCATATGCAAGTCTAGTAAGGAGTTCACCTCGGTTTCCAAAGCACGTGCTCTAGCTCTTGTCATGGGTCCTTGTGGGGTTGGGTATGTTGATGTAGAGTCCATGGGGATGATGGAAGGATGCTCCACATCATCTCCCCTCCCCTCAAAAGGATCCGACCTCGGATCAAGATGTTCATCACCATGGAAAGGCGAGAGGTCTTTGACGTTGAAGATGTCGCTCACGTTGTACTTGTCTCGTGGTAGTTCAATCTTGTAGGCATTGTTGTTGTAGCGTGCTAGCACCTTGAAGGGTCTATCGGCTCGAGGTAGTAGTTTGGACTTACGTTCGTTGGGGAAGCGTTCCTTGCGAAGGTGTAGTCACACGAGATCACCTATGTTGAAGATCATTGGTTGCTTGTTGACGTTGAGATTGGTCGCTAGTCGATGTACTTGGCGCTCGATGACGTTTCTTGTATCTTCATGCATCTTCTTGATGTAGCTTGCTCGTGCACTCGCATCCATGTTGGTGCGCTCTTGTAGCGGTAGAGGTAGAATGTCCAATGGGGACAATGGGTTGAAGCCGTAGACGACCTCGAAGGGGGACTTGCCGGTAGTCGAATGTCTTGCGCGGTTGTAGGCGTACTCGGCGATGGGTAGACATGCCTCCCACTCCTTGATGTTCTTCTTATTCAACACGCGAAGTAGAATGGAGAGAGTCCGGTTTGTCACCTCCGTTTGGCGGTCGGTTTGAAGATGATATGCGGACGAGAACATGAGCTTGATTCCGAGCTTGGCGCATAGAGTCTTCCAAAAGTAACTCAAGAACTTGACGTCGCGGTCGGAGACGATTGACTTTGGTACTCCATGGAGGCGCAAGATTTCCCTACAAAAGAGATTTGCAATACGTGAAGCATCGTCTACCTTGTTGCAAGGAATAAAATGTGCCATCTTAGAAAATCGGTCCACAACAACAAACACGGAATCCTTTCCATTTTGAGTTCTAGGCAAACCAAGTACAAAGTCCATGCTAATGTCTTCCCAAGGTTGATAAGGAATTGGAAGACGCATGTAAAGACCATGAGATTGAGCTTTTGACTTAGCTTTGCGGCATGTAGAGCATCGCGTAGTGAAGCGTGAGACGTCGCGGAACATCTTGGGCCAAAAGTAGTTCTTGGAGAGCGTGGAGAAAGTCTTGTCGCGTCCAAAGTGTCCCATGAGTCCACCTCGATGAGCCTCTTGCAAAAGTAGCAAATGAAGAGAAGACTCGGGAATGCATAGTTTGTTAGCTCTCATAAGATAACCATCCTTGATGTAGTATTGTTCCCAAGATGTATGCATCAAACATTTAGCATAATGAGGTGCAAAAGATGGATCAATAGCATACAAATCTTTTATGTGCTCAAAGCCAATAACATTCAACTCAAGTTGGGTGACAAGCGTGCATCTGCGAGAAAGTGCATCGGCAACTACATTTTCCTTACCCTTAATGTACTTGATCACATATGGGAAAGATTCAATAAATTCACTCCATTTGGCATGACGCTTGTTCAATTTAGTTTGGCCTTTTAAGTACTTGAGCGTTTCATGATCGGTGTGTATGACAAACTCATGAGGTCTAAGATAATGTTCCCAAACATGTAGGACACGCACTAAAGCATACAATTCTTTGTCATAGATGGGATAGTTAAGTTGACCACCGGAGAGTTTTTCACTAAAATATGCAATTGCTCGTTTTTCTTGCATTAAAACTCCGCCAATTCTAGTACAACTTGCATCACAATGAACCTCAAAAGTTTTGTCAAAATTGGGCAAAGCAAGAATCGGAGCATGAGTAAGCAAAGACTTGAGCTCATCAAAAGCGGTTGATTGCAAAGTTCCCCAAACAAAAGGAGCATTTTTCTTACTCAAAGCATGCAAAGGGGCTGCAATAGTGCTAAAGTTTTTCACAAAGCGACGATAAAATCCTGCAAGACCAAGGAAACTTCGCTCTTGTTGCAAATTGGTGGGTTGGGGCCAAGTTTTAATTGCTTCAATTTTAGTTTCATCAACATGGACACCCTTGGAAGAGACAACGAAACCCAAGAAAACCACTTTGTCAACACCAAAAGTGCATTTTTTCAAGTTGGCATAGAGACTTTCCTTTCGAAGTGTTTGCAAAACAAGCTTGACATGATCAAGATGCTCTTTCATGGTTTTGCTAAACACAAGGATATCATCGAAGTAAACCACAACAAAGATTCCAATGTAAGGGCGAAGGACATGATGCATGAGACGCACGAAAGTACCGGGAGCCTCCGACAAACCCATAGGCATGACTAACCATTCATATAAGCCAAATTTAGTTTTGAAAGCCGTTTTCCATTCATCACCTTCTTTTATGCGGATTTGATAATAGCCACTTTTAAGATCAATTTTGGAGAAAAAGTTGGCTCCACTAAGTTCATCAAGCATATCATCTAAGCGAGGAATGGGATGCCTATAGCAAACGGTAATAGCATTTATAGGTCTACAATCGGAACACAAGCGGAAACTTCCATCGGGCTTAGGCACAAGTATAACGGGAACGGCACAAGGGCTTAAGCTTTCACGTACATGACCGTTGTCGATTAGTTGTTGTACTTGCCGTTGAATCTCCTTGGTTTCTTCGGGATTGACACGGTATGGAGCTTTGTTTGGAAGTGGCGCTCCGGGGATGAGGTCGATTCGATGCTCAATGCCTCGTAGAGGAGGTAGACCCGGAGGTAGCTCTTCGGGGAAAACATCTTGAAATTCCTGCAAAAGAGATTGAAACACCAAAGGTAGCTCGTGAGTGGTGTTAGTTTTTGGTTCGCCATCCTTGCACACAAGGACAAAGTGCATCACACTCGATGGGTTCTCACACACTTCTCTCACCTCATGTTTGGTGGCGAGTAGGATGAGGTTTTTCTCTCTAGGCGAAGAGGCGCTCAAGTGTGGCTTGTTGCTCTCACTCATGTTTTGGTGGCTCTCTTTCTCACTCTTATCTCTATGGTGGGTGGCTTGCTTGTCGGCTATCACTTGACTAGGAGACATGGGTCGTAGCACATATTCTTTTCCTTTCATCTTGAAGCTGTAGTGGTTTGTACGCCCATTGTGGATGGCGCCACGGTCGAATTGCCATGGTCGACCAAGAAGGAGATGGCAAGCGGTCATTGGGACCACATCACACTCCAAAGTGTCTTCATATGCACCTATTTTGAAGGAAACTTGGACCGTATGCTCAACTCGTATAGTGCCGGTGTCGCTTAGCCATTGAACCTTGTAGGTGTGCGGGTGCTTCCTCTTGATCAATTGAAGCTTGGAGCATAGTTCTTTGCTTGCCAAGTTGTGGCAACTACCTCCATCGATGATGACCTTGACGGATCTCCCATTGATGCCGGCCTTGGTGTGGAAAATATGGCATCTTTGGTCTTCTTCTTGTTGATGTTGAAGTGTCAAGACCTTGGAGACAACGAGAGCGGGGCTCGTATCTTCATCACAAAAGACTTGATCATCTTCATCCTCGTTCACGCGCCGGTGCATGGCCACTTGCTCAATAGCTTCCAGTTCATCTTCACTCATTGAGTCGTAGGTGCCATCGTCGTTGAGGATCATAGTGCACTTGCTGGTGCATTGGAAGGACTTATGGCCTCGGCCGCCACATGTGAAGCACTTGATTGAACTTGTCTTGATGGTCTCATCAGTCGGAGTAGAGGAAGTAGCACGCGGCTTGTAGTTGCTTGTAGTAGGAGGAGGATGACTTGAACTTGACGCAGGTTTCTTGTATGTTGTCTTGTCGTCGATGCTTGGAGAAGGCTTGGTCGAAGTAGATGTTGGAGGAGTTGTTGAAGCTTGATTGTTGGAGAAGCCGTATGTCTTGGAGGAGTACTTGGCGTACTTGAAGTCATCTTGCACTTGACGTTCCGCCTTGGTCGCTTGATGTACTAGTTCAATGAGGTTGGAGTAGGGTTGGAAGTCGGCGATCTTCTTGATGGGATGGTTGAGTCCATTCAAGAACCGTGCCATTGTTTGCTCATCATCTTCCTTGACATTGGCTCGAATCATGGCTATCTCCATTTCCTTGTAGTATTCTTCAACACTCTTGGTTCCTTGCTTGAGGAGTTGTAGCTTCTTGAAGAGATCACGGTTGTAGTAGGTTGGCACAAATCGTGCTCGCATGACATCCTTCATTTGAGCCCAAGTGGTGATTGGAGGGTCACCTCTTGCTTCTCGGCGCTCAAGGACTTGTTCCCACCATATGAGCACATAGTCTTGGAACTCAAGTGATGCCATTGCGATCTTCTTCTCTTCATCATAGTTGTGCAAACCAAAGATTTTGTCGACCTTCAATGCCCATGAGAGGTACTCTTCCGGATCATTGCTTCCATTGAACTTGGGCATGGTGAACTTGAGCTTGCCATAGCGTTGCTCTTCATTGTTGTAGCGGTTGCGGTGTCGCTCTTGTCTTTGATGGTGCTCGAATTCTCGTTTGTCATGATTTTGCTCTTGGTGTGGAGGAGGGTCTTGAAGCACTTGTTCCGCTTGGTGTCGCTCTTGTTGTGCTTGAGGTTGAGGTGGAGCTTGACGGGCTTGTGGAGGAGCTTGAGCAACTTGACGGTGCAGACGTGGTCGATAGTTCCTTTCTTGCATTTCTTCTTGGAGGGCTTCTTCTTGATTGCGCCGTTCGCGATTGCGGTTGGCGACGGCTCGACTTGATTCTTGAAGGGCACGTTCCGCCTCAATAGCTTGTGCTTCTCGTTGTTGTTGTTGAAGACGTTTGACCTCGGCGTCTTGTTCCTCTTGTTGTAGACGCGCGCGTTCTTCTTGTTCTTGACGACGAAGACGTTGTTGTTCTTGGGCTTGAGCAAAGGCTAGTTGATTTGCTTGATGAGGAGGAATTTGCTCATCGACTTGCTCTTGTGAATGCTTGCCGTGGAGCGGATCTCGAGATGCATGACGTTCGTGACGCGCGGCTCGTCGAAGAATGGTTGATGACGGTGTACTTGAGCCGGAGAAGGTGTCGTCGGAGTGGCGACTTGAGTGGCTCCGTCTTGAGTTTGAAGAAGTTGAAGGATGCCGGTCGATCAACAAAGCTCGGATCTCGTCCATTCTTGCATCGTTCTCTTGCTTGTGCGCGTCGAGCTTGTTGTCGAAGTAGTCGCGTGTACGTTGCTCGGATAGCCGTAAGTCGGTGGCGAGGTTGTCGATGCAGTCGTTCATTGCTTGTTGCTCTTGATGGAGAGCTCGTTGTGCGCCAAAGAGGTGGCTCTTGGTGACGAAGGATGACATGTCGTCGTCTTGCTCGATGAAGAGTGGGTTGGTAGAAGAACTTGGCCTATCCATCATGAGAAAGTGGTGGTGAGTAGGAAAATAAGAGAACAATACCAAAGTTACCCTTTTCCGAAGATTGTGGATGTAACAATTATGATCCTACGTGATGTTACAATAGGGGAATTGGTACCGGGAATTGTTTCTCACACCTACAAGTAAATGGTCTATGGAGGAGCTTGGTTAGGAAAGTGATGCGGAGCATCCTACGGACATCACCACGTCAAGAGCCCATTTGGCAAGTGACACGTGCGACATCTACTTCACATACACAAAGGTGAATCATCTCCTTTACATGTGCTCACTTGACACTCTCGAGGATGGTATACTACTTGACACTCCTTACGTGTGCATGCATAGGTATTGTCAGAGCTTCACAGATGTCAAGGAGGAGTGCAAGCGCCAAGGAACGACTACACCATCTGCGAGGGAAGCGTGGAAGAGAAGATGGAAGAAAGGAAGAAGAAGAATGGAGCAGGATCGAGTTGCGGATCATCCGGACCCCGGCGGACGATCCGGACCGAGCCGGATGTTCCGAACGACCTCCGGATGATCCGGCTACGTGCCAAGACAACAGAACCTGCTCAACGGCCGGATCATCCGGACGGTCGCCGGATCATCCGGACCCCGACACCGGATCATCCGGGCCACCATCCGGATCATCCGGACCCGCTGCGTCGTGACTTGGGCGAAGCCGTGTACCCCTCGCCCCTCACTTACCCTTTGCCCTTGGGCTATAAATAGACCTCCTCCACCTCCTTTCTAGGGTTAGCAAAGTGATAGCTCATTCTTAGGTGAGCTTTGCTCCTACCTATCTCTACTCTTGAGAGAGAGAGACCACTACTCCATTGGAGGCCAAGACCTCCATCTAGGAGAAGATCCCGTGATAGAGGCAAAGGTGTCCCGTCTTTCGATGAGATGGTGGATTTCGCTTTGGTGGAAGTCGACTTTGACGATCCGACTACGAATGTGCAAGGACGTCGCGCCTTAGCAATCGCTAAACCAACTCCGAGAGGTTATTGACCACGCCGGAGCACGATCAACCTGACCACGAGGGTCTTTCCTGCGAGCAAGCGAAGAACAAGCAAAAACTGAGATTGCAATCTGGATATTGCGAATATAAGATGAAAGCTTTATTGATCAAGGTGGGGTTACGAGGCGTCTTTGTGCAGTCGTTGAACACAAGCGAAGTACGAAGTTGCAGCTATGGCGAACTTTAATCTAAACAAAACCCGAAGTCTAAGCGACGCCCTACGGGCTGTATATATGGGGAAAAGGAGGAATTTCGTGGCCCTTGAGGGTGGGGTCCAAACCAACCCTAACTCTTGTTTCCCCACATATACGGACTCTAAAATAGCCTATACTTAAGTATTTCGAAATTACATGGGCCTGGCCCAATAATAAGGTGACGCAGCACCTAGAATAGCCTATGGACGAATATTATGAAGTGGCATCTTGTATATTTCGTCCAAGGCTTCATGCACTCCTTATGGTGGCTTCAAAGTCCTGAAATCATCACTTGTAACTCCGTTCTTGATCCCCTTAGCATGCCATCAACTCCATGCGTGTTCTTGCTCCAATGTTCATCCTTCTCCAAGCTAGGCCCTTCATTTGTAAGCAAAACAAATGTATCCAATTTAAGCAAGATCATATTCTCATGAACATTAGAATCATTACCAAGAAACGAAAGTACACAGTAATTTAATTGGCGTCTTGTGACTCTAGTAATTGGTCCCAGATATGTAACAGTAGGGGCTGTGGGTGTAACAATGGTATTGATGTCCTCATCATCCTCCCTTCTTGAAATGAAGTCGTCCTCGACGGAGCTCATCTTCCTCACCCAAATAAGGCTTCAAATCTGCAATGTTAAAAGTGGGACTAACCCCAAAATCTGCAGGTAGCTCAAGTTTATATGCACTATCATTTATTTTCTCTAACACCTTAAAAGGACCATCAGCACGTGGCATTAGCTTTGATTTGCGCAAATTAGGAAATCTATCTTTACGCAAATGTAACCAAACAAGATCTCCAGGTGCAAACACAACATGTTTTCTACCCTTATCTCCAACAAGTTTATATTTAGCATTCATACGCTCAATGTTTTCCTTAGTTAACTCATGCATTTTTAAAATCAATTCAGAATGTTCTTTAGCATCAAAATTAACCTTTTCCGAAGATGGAAGAGGCAATAAATCAATAGGTGCACGAGGTAGGAAACCATACACAATTTCAAAAGGGCACATCTTAGTAGTAGAATGCAATGAACGATTATAAGCAAATTCAATATGAGGCAAGCATTCTTCCCACATTTTCTTATTATTCTTCAAAACAGCCCTATGCATAGTAGACAATGTTCTATTGACTACTTCAGTTTGTCCATCAGTTTGGGGGTGACAAGTAGTACTAAAAAGCAGTTTAGTCCCCAACTTAGCCCATAAACATCTCCAAAAGTGGCTAAGAAATTTAGTATCATCATCTGAAACAATAGTATTTGGCACACCATGCAAGCTAATAATTTCACGAAAGAACAAATCAGCAACATTAACAGCATCATCACTTTTATGACATGGTATAAAGTGTGCCATTTTCGAGAATCTATCCACGACAACAAATATGCTATCCCTCCCCTTCTTTGTTCGAGGTAAACCTAAAACAAAGTCCATAGATATATCCTCCCAAGGAACACTAGGTACAGGCAAAGGCATATATAAACCATGAGGATTGAGTCGTGACTTAGCTTTTTGACATGTAGTGCAGCGAGCAACAAAACGCTCAACATCCCGTCTCATCTTTGGCCAAAAGAAATGTGTAGCAAGTATATCCTCCGTCTTCTTCACGCCAAAGTGTCCCATTAGTCCTCCTCCATGCGCCTCCTGCAACAACAAAAGACGAACGGAGCTAGCTGGAATGCATAGCTTGTTAGAGCGAAACACAAATCCATCATTAACGATTTAACTTGTTCCATGTTCTACCTTCTTTACAATTCTGCAATACATCGCTAAATTCAGCATCACGCACATATTGATCTTTGATGGTCTCCAAACCAAATATTTTAAAGTCAAGTTGTGAAAGCATAGTATAACGACGAGACAATGCATCAGCAATAACATTTTCTTTACCCTTCTTGTGTTTAATGACATAAGGGAAAGTCTCAATGAATTCAACCCATTTAGCATGTCTACGATTCAGTTTAGCTTGACTTTTAATATGTTTCAAAGATTCATGATCGAATGTATAACAAATTCTTTGGGCCATAAATAATGTTGCCATGTCTCTAAAGTCGAACAAGAGCATATAATTCTTTATCATAAGTAGAATAGTTCAGACTAGGCCCACTCAATTTTTCGAAAAGTATGCAACAGGTTTGCCATCTTGTAATAACACACCTCCTAATCCAATTCCACTAGCATCACATTCAAGCTCAAAAGTCTTATTAAAATCAGGAAGTTGGAGTAAAGGAGCATGTGTCAACTTATCTTTCAGTATCGTGAAGGCTTCTTCCTGTGCGGTACCCCAAACAAAAGGCACATCCTTCTTTGTAAGCTCATTGAGAGGTGCAGCAATTGTGCTAAAATCTCTCACAAAACGCCTATAGAAACCAGCAAGTCCAAGAAAACTCCTCACTTGTGTGACCGTTTTGGGCTGCGGCCAACTCTCAATAGCTTCAATCTTGGCTTTATCAACTTCAATTCCCTGTAGAGTAACAACATAGCCAAGAAAAGATACTCGGTCGGTGCAAAAGGTGCACTTCCCAAGATTACCAAATAAACGTGCATCACGTAGAGCATCAAAAACAGCACGTAAATGTTCCAAATGTTCTTCCAAAGATTTGCTATAAATCAGTATATCATCAAAATGGACTACCACAAATCGTCCAATGAAAGCACGTAAAACTTCGTTCTTTAGTCTCATGAAAGTACTAGGTGCATTAGTTAACCCAAAATGATAGAGGCAAAGGTGTCCCGTCTTTCGATGAGATGGTGGATTTCGCTTTGGTGGAAGTCGACTTTGACGATCCGACTCTGACGTCGAGAGGGCGTCAGCATAGCAATCGCTAAACCAACTCCGAGAGGTTATTGACCACGCGAACACGATCAACGACCACGAGGGTCTATTTCCTGCGAGCAAGCGAAGAACAAGAAAAGAAACTGAGATTGCAATCTGGATATTGCGAATATAAGATGAAAGCTTTATTGATCAAGGTGGGGTCTGTGGCGCCTTTATGCAGTCGTTGAACACAAGCGAAAGTACGCGAAGTTGCAGCTATGGCGAACTTTTAATCTAAACAAAACCCAAGTCTAAGCGGTGCCCTAAGGGCTGTATATATGGAGGAAGAGGGGTGAATTTCGTGGCCCTTGGTGGAGGGGTCCAAACTAACCCTATCTCTTGTTTCCCCACACATACGGACTCTAAAATAGCCTATACTAATGTATTTCGAAATTACATGGGCCTGGCCCAATAATAAGGTGGCGCAGCACCTAGAATAGCCTATGGACGAATATTATGAAGTGGCATCTTGTATATTTCGTCCAAGGCTTCATGCACTCCTTATGGTGGCTTCAAAGTCCTGAAATCATCACTTGTAACTCCGTTCTTGATCCCCTTAGCATGCCATCAACTCCATGTGTGTTCTTGCCCAAATGTTCATCCTTCTCCAAG